>JAQFJB010000010.1:18688760-18699195 GCA_029874875.1 Naso minor | reverse complement strand
TTAAGAATGCTCTTTGGAAATGCTTCCAGGTTTTGAATGATGATCTGAGTGTATTTGTTGCTGTTTTTGAACAGGTAAACGCTTTAGAAAACATCGTCTGTGTCTTGAACCGAGAGGTGGAGCGCAGTTCAGTAACGTTGGAGGCCTTCGCACATCAGCATCGTTTAGACCAGGAAAAAATTGAAAACCTCTCCAATAAAGTGCACCAGCTAGAGCGGACAGTCATGATGAGAGACCTGCAGCTGAGTGAAACTGAACAGCTGGTGCGAGAGCTTCAAAACTGCACCTACGATGGAATATTTGTCTGGAAAATCAGTGACTTCTCGCGCCGCAGACAGGATGCTGTGGCCGGTCGAGCGCCTGCAATGTTTTCTCCAGGTGAAATGAAAAACACGATCATAATCCATCATGAATTTCAAAGTTCCTCTGTATCTTGTGTGCATGTGTGCTCTTACAGTGCTAAAGATATATTTAGGAACATGAGCTAAGATCATGGGATTTGCATGACCTTAACTTTTGGTATGTGGTGGAGGGTAATTCCACTTCACTACGCCCTTGTTGTCCTTCAGGGAGTGTACAAGTCACTCCTATTCTCACATGACACTGTTTTTACAAGAGTCAAGCCAAATATTTAAACAAATATCTGTATACATATCCGTACTCGTGATGAAGGAAAATCCTTACAGGGTATTATTATCCACATCATTCCGTGATACACATACACACACACCCATGAATCACAGTGTGTTACTTTGTTTAGAAATAAAAAATAGTGTTCCTCCCTCAAAATAAAAACATTAGGATTAAAAACAAGCCTTAAGATTTTATTATTTTAAGGAGTGTAAAGAAAGTTGTGCTGATTATGAAAAAACCCTACATGTATTTCACTTTATACTGCAAGTGATGTGTTCATTACATACACATTTAAGTTACTTGCTCTTAATTATGTGTATTACACTTAATGTTATAATACGTATCAATTCTGAGGCTATTCTGTAAATGGTTCTTTTATAAATAATATATTAACCCTGAATCAACCCATGTCAATTTCAGGCTTAAGTTAAAGGAAAACTACACTTTGGTGGATATTGAGCCCATTCGTCCAAAATCTCGACATAAGCCGAGAACTTGGATGCCTCTCTCTTTTCGGTACATTCAGTGAAAAAAAAAGCAAATTTTGCTTGTTCAACAGAAGTGATAGGAAGACGCCTTTACTGCTGTTTAAAGCCTCTGTAACACATCCAAAAATCTCCAACACAATCCATCTACATGTTGTGACTGTGTATATTCACCGCACTACAGAGACACTGTCATTGTGGACAAAAATACAGAGGTACTAGTTGTCTGGCCGTAGTGACACAGCGCTTCAGACACAACGCACTTATGTTCCAAAAATGACAAAAATAATATTTTTTCATAGTGTGGTGAATGTGAAAGTAACAAGCAAGTAATCGCAGGGTAACTCACGATACCATCCGAAATGCGATACGTGGCCCACGATGAAGACAATACCGTGATACAGCAATCGTTATTATATTGCAGGACAGTTATTTAATGATACGTCACGATATCTGTCTAACTGAAGAATACAAAATGCATACATTACGTACACGTATAGCAGAATTTTGTCCCATTGATGTCGTAAAAGCCAAAGTGGGTTGAGACTTTAGACTATAGACTAGAAGGTGAGTGGTGCACGTCGGTAGAGAAATCTTTTTACAGCGACATACTGTTAAAAATTAAAATATAGATATTTGGCGCCAGTGATTCAATATTATTATCTCTCAAGTTGGAGGACATATTGTCATATGGATATTTTGTCTCACCACTAGTCACCATTACTTGCACATTCACCAAGCAGCCTGTATCTAGTGACCTACTAAATGCACAGAGAAGGGAAAGGTATCTATGTTCTTGTCTTACATTTTGGATTTTGGATGAGTAGGCTAAACTCCCAAAAAAGTGCAGTTTCTCTCTAACAACTTCCTGTTAGTTCAGCATACTTTCTGTACTAGCTCTAAGCCCCGCCCACTCCACATACAGATACAGATAATGCAGATAACAGAGATACAGATAATGTTGCACTTACTCATCTCTGGTTTTAAGCATTTTCTCAAACTTTCTTCTTTTTCTACCTCGCAGCATTTTACTCCAGCAAGTACGGATACAAGATGTGCCTGAGGCTGTATTTGAACGGCGATGGGACGGGGCGGGGAACACACCTTTCACTGTTCTTTGTCGTCATGAGGGGCAAGTGCGATGCGCTGCTCAAATGGCCATTCAGTCAGAAGGTAGGAAGACTTGTAAATGATATTACCATCCATTTTAATCCATCCATTGCGCAAAAATAACAGGTGTTCCCCTCTGCTCCTCTCTCCCCAGGTGACTCTGATGCTGTTGGATCAGAACAACAGGGAGCACATCATCGATGCTTTCCGCCCTGATGTCACATCCACCTCCTTTCAGCAGCCGATCAGTGAGATGAACATCGCCAGTGGCTGCCCGCTCTTCTGTCCACTGGCTAAACTAGCTGGCAAGAGCCCGTATCTGAGAGACGATACAATTTTCATCAAGGCTATTGTCGACCTCACTGGCTTATAGGGTGTGCACTGTGGAAGTTAACACCAAAGCTCAAAACATCTATAAAAGAAAACCTAACATACTGATGATAATAATGATGACAATATAAATATTATTATTATTAATAATAAGTACACAAGTAGTAATTATATCTACACTATATAAAAAATGTCACTAAGGTTTTGTCACATTGTGACTGATGTAAACAGGTGTGTAAAATAACAATCATGGAGGTGCCTCTGAAAGAGTTGTGGGCATCCATCTGTAGTGAAGAAGACGAGGATGAGGCTCCGCCATGTCATACCCGCGCTTTATAGAACTTTAGCCATTTCTCTTATTTTGTAAATGTCTTCCATATTAGAGACTAATGGTAGTGCCTAAATAACACCTACAGTATATAGAGCTGTCAGGAGGCGGAAGTGCTTATCCTCATGCGGGCTGTTAGCTTAGCACTATTAATCTCTTTATATTATTCCCTCAGTGGACACGAAGTGATATTTTAGGCGTATACTCATGCAGTTAACAAAAAACGTAGTGTTTCGTTATCTGACTAATTCAAGCCTGCGATTTAACAATCAGAAAACCCCGTGCAATAAAGTCGTCTGCCTGACTAACAAAGGCGCAGACTCAAAACACCTGGTCCAAGAACAGCTTTTAATGTACCTGAGGTATGCCGTGAAGATATTTAACATTTGCCTAATTTAACAAGAAGCCCTGATGAGAGCTCTGGAGTTCTACTTACATGAAGACCTGCTCAGTTAAATATCTCTCTCACGGGAGAAGTTCTTCAGTCATCTGTCATTCTGATGTGACCCTCTTGGCATTCAAATGAAACCTTACAACCAAAATCTTATGACAAATATTTGTATCAAATACCTGGTTTATTTTATAAATACCACATTAATTACAATACTCCAGACTCAGTTTAACGTTGTGTTTGCATATGGTGTTATTTGCTAGATGAGTAGCTGTTTGCCCAAATTAACTGAGAAAGTTAGTTGGGGTACCTCTGCAAAAACTGACCTTACAGAGACCACGAGTACAAGATATAAGGATGGAGTTTACTTCATAGCAATTTACCACAAAAAAGGCAACTATACCTCTTGCTTAACTTAATCTCACTAGAAGCTATAACTCTTTGTAATTGATATCTACTAAATATTATATTAACTTCTCTATATTGTATTCATTCTACATAATATCTATAGTTTTCTTTTTAGTAAAAATACTTTGGTGTTATTTCAATTATGCTATACACGTATAATATGCTTCTATTGTTATTATCCAGACTTTGTCTAGCTTTGAAATACTTTATTAAAATGTAAGCATAAGCATTTTAATTTTGAACCTACTTAGCCCTTAAAGGAAGTACAACACAGCTACTGGAATACAAACAAAATTCTCTCCAAAATTGCTGTTTCATGAACAGCTTCGCAATAATATTTCACTTTACTGTAATGTCTTGAATTCAACTTTGTGAACTTCACCTGAATGAACATTTTAAATTCAGCCAAGTCAGAAAAATATTGTACTTTAAGCAAAAATGGATCAACTTTTGTGCTTCTTCTTTTAAGTCATGGTGGGACATACAGGAAATAAATGAATTATACATGTACTGTTACTTCCCTCTATCAAGCTTATAAGGAGATCTATTTTTTAAGATTCTGTTTATAGGGTCGTGTTCACTTCTATGTAGAAACATAAAATACATGCAGTGTAAATGATCACTTGTGCTGCTTATGGATTTTCACATTGTAGTTGCATTTTCATCAGGGGATGGTAAACAGATAAATCACTGAAGCAATCCAATAAAAAAATACATGTTGCCCTCTCTGATGTTTGACTAATTTTTGTATTTTATTTATGTATTTATGCAGAAGCCAAAATAAACAGGTTTTAGTTTTCTGGCTTCTCAGTTGTGAGAATTCCCAGCATCCTTTTGCCTTAAATGATAGAAAACAGAAACTTTCTCCTTTTATGTTGTTTTATGATCTGGAATACTCTCTGTTTGCCTGGGTCTAGACCTTTAAATCTGCATCTTCCACAGAGTGAAGTTGATGGAATTTCCAGAAATATGAAAGTAGAGTGTGAAGAGTTTACAGTTTGGTCTGAAATCTTGCTAACTTTTCAATACGGTCTCCTACAGAACGTGTCGTGTCTGCAACAGACAAGTTAATCAGCCGAGTGCATCAGCCGCCTTCAGTTGTAGAAGTGTTTCACACATCTGCAAAAACATAATCGTACATCCAACGGCCACAAAATGATGTGTGAAGTGGTTTCCTTAACCGGGTTATTGTCGCTATGGTGTCGACACAGAGGAGGACATGATGTACAGCCGATTTCTTTATGTTGTTACCGAAAGTGTCTCAAAGATAAACAGTGATGCGGGGAAAGTCCTCTGATTTTTCATATAAAGGTCAGCCTAGTTATGAGGAATAACTACCCAGCATGTAAACAAAGCTGTGTGATGAAAGACTTTTGTGAACTGGGGAAAAATGTTTTATAAAATATGGAGGGAAAAAAAGGTATTTTCTGTCTTGGGCTTGGAGATATTGAATTTCAACAAAAATTCTGCATTATAAACTGGAAAATTTTTGCCGCTGGCAGACAGGGCAGGTCTAATGAAACAACACCACTGCCTTATGAGAAATGTGGGATCCATTTTTTTCATTTTGGCTTAAACTAGGGACTGAAAGTCTTGATGACTTGGGTCTCCACTGCACTACATTTTGACCACTGTTACTTCAAAAGGTCTCTTGCAACTCCCCAGATTTAAAGTGAAATACTGAATTGCTTCAGATTCAAAGCACCACTAGTGTCAATTACTTGGCTGCACTGTAAATGAGGCCTCTACCTCAATGTATTTCCGAGTCAAAATAAAGGTAAAGGTGAAGGTAAAGGTACTTTATTGGTCACATATACAAAATGTACAGGTTAGGTAAAGGTTGAATGAATGAATGGTCAGTTCTCTTAGATTCACAAAATGCTTTAAAGGAAAACTGCACTTTTTTGGAGATCGAGCCCATCATCCACAATCCCTATGTGAGACAAGAACATAGGTGCCTTCCCCTTCTCAGTAGGGTTGCCAGAAAGCTGCCTCGCACTGGCAGTTTTGCACATTCAATGAAAGTAGTGGAGATACACCATCACAGCTCTCTAAAGCCCCTGAAACACATCAGAAAATCTCCAAAATGCTCCATCTACATGCTGTGACCAAGTGGTGACTGCCACATCAACAATTCCAAGGTCTGACTGGTCACTGCGCTGTAACCATGCTACGTCACTGCGCTCAGAAAAGTAGGTCTTTGGTACTTTCTCCCACAGTAACAATGTGTCTGTGGCATAGTCAATATGCAGGTCATAACAAGTAGATGGAGTGTGTTGGAAATTATTTGGTGGTGAATCCCCACAACTTCCACGGAATTTGCATAACTGCCAGCATGAGGCAGACATCTAGCGACCAACTGAACGCACAGAGTAGAGAAAGGCATCTATGTTCTTGTCTTACATAAGGATTTTGGATGATAGGCTAAACCCCCCCATAAATTGCAGTTTTCCTTTAAAATACTTCATTAGTTTGAACACATGGTGGAAACAATTTGATTTTTTTTTTCACCACAAACTTTTTCCCAGTTGCAGTTCAGAGCCTTTTTGATGCTCTCAGTCCCTCTTTGCATGGGAGTGGCAGGTTAAAAACTGTAAGGACTGAGATAAGACTGATCCGTAACTTTAACTATTGGCTAACCTTTCCCCTACAAACACACTTTGTGGAATACATGGTGCAATATGTTGTGATATGGTCTAAGTCAAACATCTACAGTACAATCTGTCAATGATGGTGATAAATGCAAAGTCATGGTCTTAAAAGAGCACGCCTACATACTGTAGGTTTTCTGTGGTTAGATGGCAATAAAGGGTCGGTTCTCAGTATTAGTCCACTGAGAAAGATTACGGAGTCACAGGCATGCTAGCAGCTCTGTGAAGCTGTTTTCTTGGCTGACATTAGCATGCTAACATGTTCACCTTCCTAATTTAACGTTAACGATCTTCTGTGAAATATCTAAAAAATATTTTTTAAATTTACATGAAACTATGAAAAGTATTGTTCCCATTTTTATCTTGTCACATTTTCAGTGCAGAATTTTGTCCAGACTTTTGGATTTAAACAAATTTTTTGCTAGGCACACCTTATGTTTTGCTAGTTAGCAAGTGTTAGCATACTACCATACTAAACTAAGGTGGAGAACTTGGTGAACACACCTGCTATCAGCATGTAGCAGCGTTTTTGTAAAAATATCATATATTTGACAGAATGACGACAGTTGAGTGGAAAGGGGATTATATATGTCTGTGGTACTCATCTACTCATGCTACTCTCAAAAATACATTAAATGAGGTTTGTTTTTTAAAATAAACTATTCCATAAACAGACCACCCCAAAAAATCTTAAAACAACTGCACAGTTTGAAGATTGCAATTCAATAACGATGCTTAAAAGACTGTAGCAACAAATCCAGAAACAGTTCAGCTCCAGGTGCTGGACAGAACAAAAGTCACAATGCCCCCATGAACATTTATTACCTCCACATTTAATGTTTCGGGCCCCAGCTCTTCTACGGGCCCTCCCCTCTTGTCTGAAGAAGGGCTTGGGCCCAAAATGTTTCATGTGGAGGTAACAAAAGTTTGCGAGAGCGTGACCTAGTTACCAAATGTTGCAAATCATTATATCCACATTACTGATGATTATTTATCAAAACTTTCATAGTGGTAATATTCTGTGAAAGCGCCAATGGTGTCCCTGCAATAAGTTATTTGGCCGAATATCTCTATTTGTTTTAATCGAAGTGCTTGTGTGATCTAAATAGTGGTTTTGACGACTGAACATTTAGTCCACTTTGTAGAAAATATCGATATCAATATCATATATCCCCAGTCAGCCTGACAATACAGAAATATGATATTTGTTCGATACTGGCCAGCCTTAAAGACACCCCAATAAAATACAAAAAACCCTGAAAAATAGAAAGCAGCAGCTAGTTGCATTTCCTGTAAACTCAACCCTGTAGAAAAACATCGACTAGGCTGAGCTCAGAGGTGGCAGCAGCATCAACAGTCAGTCTCTTTGCTGGCACACTGACAGGACACGCCAGAGCTAGAGAATCACTGGAAGACCTCCAAAAAATGGATAAGCATCGTGCAATCTGAGTAAAATCAGCCATTAGCAGCCGCATCACACGGGTGTGATGATAACTGGGCCGAGAAGAGATGAGGCTATGATGCCTCTGAGTCAGTGACTTCACAGAAGAGGAAGCTTTTCCCAGAAATGTAGGATCATTCTCACTGCTTGAGCTCGACTGCACCACGCTACACGAGAAGATGAAAAGTGCTCTCTGAGAAGTGGCTCAAGCGCCAATTCAGAGAATTAAAAGACATCACAAGGTATTGTCATAACTTGTGATGTTGCTTTGTAGGACAACACTGAATAGGAGTGTATTAATCTTGGGAAAGCACATTAGGGTGCATGTTAGCAGCTTATTTTTACCTAATTTTGTGAACATTTTAGTGATAACAGGTGTCTTAAAGCCTGACTCATGAAGGCTGCGTGACGCAGATTTTTTAAATATGGACCACAGCTTGGGAAAAAGGAACCAACACAGCCCACTTCCTTTCACACTCACATTTAGAGAGTTAGAAGTGATGTAATCACTCAGAATTTTGCAGTAAAATGATTCTGCATTTTTTCATTTTCCGATTGTTCCCGACGCTGCGCTCAGGATGACAGAACGGTCCAGCCCTCGCCGGTTTCCACGGGGCTTAAAAAGGGCAGTTGGCCAGATGACACGGCCAATAGTACACTGCATCTTTGTTTCTTCAGCGAGGAAAGCGACAACGCCACAGCAAGTGACCCCGCAGGCTTGCTGTGACATCTGGCACTGGAATAGTGCACCGTTATCAGCTCGGGCCACTTCACCAAAAGACAAGACACCAGAACAGCCCTCTTCACCTCTGCCTCGAGGTGTCACTGGATGAGGGAAGTAAGAGACCTCGAGTGATTCATATTTGAAGTGATGACGAACAGTAATGTGTTTTCTAACAGTAGAACTTTAAGATCGAGCCAGAAAAAAGCCAGCCCAGGTGGTAAATGCCGCTAATCTACACTCCCGATAGTCTGAACAACAGCCACCTCACGAAACCTGTGGCCTGACGGGTGTCAACCTGCACCTTAGCCATTTTCCCCTGAAGCTGTTAAATCACTCAAAGTGGACCGCCTTCACTATAGACAGCTGTGAGAGAGGCAGAGAAGGAACCTGGATCAAACATGTGATGTCTTCGACACAAAAGACTGTAAACACCTGTCAAACTGAACCTGCAAGTTATGAAAATGAACTTTAATCAAATTTTAAACAAAGTAGTCAGAACAGAGCTAAATTAAATATGCATGTGGTTCTTCAGAGATGAATATCGATCACAAGTTACAAAAGCTAACAACTTGAAATGTCTTGTTTGCTCTGACTTGGAGTTAAATAAACAGAGTTTGTTTTTAAAGAGGGCAAAGTAAACAAAAAGAAAAACATTTAAGAAGCTGGATCCAATTATTTTCTGACTTTTTTTTTAAAATCGTTACATCAATTTTCTGTTGATCGTCTAATTTAAGGCTGTATGGTCTATAAAAATTTTTAAAACATTTTTTTATGACTCAAACTTACTAAATTGCAATGCAATGTCTTCAGATAACTTGTTTTGTCAGTCGGAAACTATTAAAGGATTTTTTAAAAAGTTACAAACCATTACAGCAAACTACTGGAATTAGAAAATAACGTGCATTTTTGCTTAAAATAATGACTTTAAATGGTTACAGCAAGAGCTAGACTTGGGTTGTTTTTTTTGTTTTTTTTTACTGTGTGCACACCTTATTTGCGTACCCAATCCATCAGCTACCACTCATCTGCAGTCAAACGAGCTTAATTGCCCTGGAGGGGCCACCTGGCACCCACAGCAGGAGAGGAAGCTGTGGGGTGCAGAGGGGGGAAGAGAGGTGTCAGCACTGAACTACTGCTTGGCAATGCTCACCTCAGTTCAACACATAATTCATTCTCACAGCGTTATGTCACTCATTCATCATTATAATAGAAAATTAATTGGCGCATCCATCCAACTCTCACAAACCAGGCTGCACCTCCAAGTACAGAATGTGCAATTCTCGTCCATCACACCAGACTCCAGTGAAAATTTTGGCAGTTTAAAAACTGCTTTGCATAAGAGGAAAAAGTTAGAAACTTCAAGCACTTTGGAGCTTTTCAGAATTATTTTTGCATTGTAGACAGGACAAAACAAAAATCACACATTTCTGCATTAAATCGACTTCTGTTGTGCCTGTTATTTCCCACATTCAACCAACAAAGCCGGCTGCAGCATCAAAGTGGACCAGTCCTAAAAGTTAGAGCCTTAACAAACAAAATTCCACCTGATGGGTTGTGTCATTAAAACTGACCTTGGTACCCTCGTGAATCAGAAAAACATCATGTGTGGAAGTAAACAGGTTTGCTTTAACAGTTAAGAGGCACCACAGGAGTTCCTCCAGGGTCTACATATCAAAGCATTTCCCCCGCTCTAATTAGCCTATCATGGACTTGGCAGGTGCAAGCTGGTGGCATGGGACAAAGCCAACCCTCATATATCAGAGCAACTTTAAAAGATGACCCGGATGACACCGCGAGCCACTGTAGTTGCAACCGGATCCTTGCGAAGCATGCGATCGTTTAGACTGATGTGTGTCAATTCTCATAAGGACAGGATGCTGCTAAGAAGCCCCAGTTAGCGAGGTTCATTTTCACCGCGAAGGCAGAGACACATG
>JAQFJB010000010.1:18627072-18638473 GCA_029874875.1 Naso minor | reverse complement strand
AACCCCTGCTTTAGTAGATATAATGCGAACAAGATACCTTTGACTAACGGTGTGATGTACGCCCGAACGGACAGGCAACTGCATGTGCCAGAGGCATAATAAATAAATTGCAGACTGCCAGCATTCTTACACGGATCACTGATGAATTTGAGTCCCATAAAAATTGGGTCACTCTTCAAATTTTTACGGACCTAACTGTGTGACTACATTGCATCACGCTCACGATCGATCATATCGCAGGGTACTCTGAGGGCTTCCTATTTGAGGAAGAAAGTATGACAGCTACTCTCTGTGTCACTGGCATTAGAGCAACCCTAATTACATATCAGATTACCCGCAGCGTCTTGTTGAGGACAGAGGATCAGCCGCAGAACCTCTGAATGGCAGAAAATTGCAGTAAACTCGGCATAAACAATCTCTCCAATCATAACACTGCTGTGATTTCCCCACCACTTTCGTTGACCTTGCCCAATTTAATACCCATTTCAGAGCTCAGCTATGTTCTGATTTATATTTCCCATTATTTTTATCCTTGTTTCTCCTCAATTTTGGTCTAAATGGTGTAAACTTTGTCGGTCAAATTTTTTGAACAGTTTATCTACAAAATATCAGAATCAGTCAAACCAGTGATCATGATGTTGTCATCGGACCACGTTAATAAAAGGGAGACATGATTATTGCTGTGATATACCAGAACTGAGGAAAAGTGGGTAAGGGGTGAAACATCTTCATAAACCCAAGCAAGTCCAGTTGCTTCTACATAACACTCAGATATGCTTTGACCTGGACTGACTGAGACTGAGGAACTTCACCAACAAACATTAAAATTCATTATTAGAACTTTTGCCTTCAAGGCAAAATAAAAATAATAACCAAATATGCTGCAATAATCATTCAAAGCCCTCTTCTGGAAGGCTTCAGTGTTGCATTCCACTGTAGGCATGAAAAGTGACAGAAATAGTTTGTTCAAACAAACAAAAAGCTTGAAAAAGATGCCTGTGATCAGTCAATTTAGATCTATTCAAGCTCTGATGCCCTCTGACATAGGTAAAACATATTCAGATATGCAAAGATATTGTTTTGCAGTAATTTGATGGGTGAAGTAGGAGATACTTATGTTATTATTTTACTAATACTTCATATAGAGCTGAATGCTGTGTAACATTCTCTCTAAATAGAACAGCACAGGGATTAAGGGAACATTCAAGTTAAGACGTCTTTTGTATTTCCCTGCTCATGAGATGAATATGTTCCCACAAATGTTTAGAAACCTGTGGACTGGTCGTTTCCTAAGGCAACCGGACCGCTGAAGCTTGAAACTTTGGGACAGCTGCAGTGGCTCCTCTGTCCTCCTGCTGAGAGGGAGCCTATTTTAACAAGTCAGACCTATTGTCTCTTCCCAAGAATGACCAGAGAATGTGGCAGCGTATTGGGTCACACATTCTATACTTGTTTGGGGTGTGTGCGTGTGTGTGTTGGTGATTTGGGTGAGGGGTGGGATGGGGTTGTGGCCCTGTCGTTCGCATCACTATGGGAGCACATGCCAACCGAGCTAATTACCTGCCTGGAGGGACCAATTAAGACGCCCTCTAATGCCCCTAACAAGATAATCTACAGCAGGCTTACAGTAGTGAAGGACCGCTGTGAGAGGGAAGAGTAGACATGCTGGGGAACATAAGTGCAGGACGGTGGCATGAAGACATTTAGGGTCAGCTGTGTCAAGACATGGATGGCTCCACGGCTTCACGGATATCATAAACTTGGGAGTCTTCTTCCCTGCAGATAGTCTCCATAGTTCCTGTATTTCAAAGATCTTTAGCACACCACATAGGAAAATGTTAAACTTACAGTGTCATAGGAGTATTAAACTTATTAACTGAGTGCACTCACTCTTTGTGTTGGATTTGAGTGACAGAAATAAAACCTTTCAGTCCTTTAGTCCTATCCTTGAAAGGCTCTCATTCACAGGCAAAGATGGGACAAGGTTTGACACTTTGTGAATACATGACTAAAGCTGGGGTAGGCAACTCCTGGAAATCAAGCTAGCTGTAGCATGAGACTCCTATGGAAGCAACTCCGCTGCACTCTTCCCGTCTGTTTTCGCTCTGGCTCTCGTTTTATTTTGTTTAATGTGCTCTCTATTTTGAGGCCAGTCTACGCCAAAGATTCACGACAAGACCAAACAGTTGCGGGGAAAGTTGCAGCGCAGTAAACTGGTCTGTCTCAGCTCAACTCAAGCTTGTCAAGTTCTAGAACTTAAAGCGAATCACTTGTTTTTAACAGCCAATCAGCTCGTAGTGATGTCACCTTTTGCTAAGAAGTGCAGCGCAGAGCAGCCAAAATGAATAAGCTCTCTGAAATGACGTGTGATTGGCAGAAAAGTGCCCATCATGGTCTTAATTTTCTACAGCCTAAATACAAAGTCAAGGAGAGAGGTGGAGAAGTCTAGTGTTCTTTCAGACCGCCTGAATTACAATATGCTGAAACTTTATTATGGAATTTTTGGCCTATGACACCGAAAATAAACTGCCTACCTCAGCTTTAAATAAAGGATATTACTACAAGGACTCAGAAACACTTAAACCCAGTTTGTTTGCAATGATTGCATTCTGTTTTTATTTCCAGTGTCTCAACAGTCATATATATAGTCACATAAAACTCTCAAGAAACTAAAATTTTTTTATTTTTATTTTTTTTAAACTTTATTAGCTATCATGCTTTTATAATGAAGTGACATAACAACGAACTCCAGTGCACCTTGGGACTCTGTATAGTTCCTATTCACAGTCTCGACCTCTTGGTGAAAGCATTATGTGTTGTGAATGTACAGTAATGCCTTAGAGTGACTCCATTGTGTTTTGGTTTCAAAACAGGCCTTTCCTCTGGACCTGCGGCAAAGCCCAACACTTTGTTCAAATTGCGTTGCCTTTTTCTTTTTCTAACTGTTTGAGTGAAGCTGTCGCAGCTGGACTCCAGCAGCACTGTGAGATAATTATGATAAGACATGGCTTAGTTGTTCTATGCACAAACATGGCCACCAAGGCCAGAGGAAGGGAGGAACAATGGCCGTCAGTTCACAGCAGATTGAAGGAGTCATTGCAGTAACAGCAATGGTTGTTGGTTTACTGCAAATGAACACATTTCTATTTTAATAGTGACTGTGGATAAAACTCTGCTGATGAGATTCTACACATTCAGTTGCTAAATTGAGAAAAAAGTGAGAAAAACATCATTATTCCATCTGAGATACAATAAACAAAAAAAAAAATTGTTCTTGATTAAGCACACTTTACAGTCTCAACATATTTTTATGGTCTTTTATTTCTCTTTATTGCACCCTAAAACATAAAGGGGTCATTTTTAAATTGGATATGGATTGACAGAAATCTGGCAGTGAGACTAAACAACTCTAATCCAAGAATAAAGCTTTGAGAGACAATATGTTATCATATTTATTTTTAAAAAAGAAAAAAATGTATCAAAACCCTTATTTTTATTATTTCAGTCACAACTGAAAATACTTATTTTATTATCCAAGTTGCAGTTGAATGTTGGTGCTCTAGAGGACAGTACATTTAACTTCATATTATTATATGAGTATCTCTAACACTGGGTTCAGTTGTGTTTGTGTTTAATAAATTCATAAATAAATACATCAAAACTTGCTGTTTTGGAAAATCTGACGTTCAAGAATAAGAAACGTAAAATGGTCCAACTAGAAGAAAGTGCATATGCTTTTCGTTCCCTTTTTTTTCCCTGCTTGTATGAAGCTCCAGCGTGTCTAGCAGGTGGCCGTGTTTTGATTCTAATACAAAGAAAACCTTAATTAAAGGACTTTCCATCTTCCAAAACCAATTCTGCTTTCCTAAACCTGCCTCCCTGCTGCTGTCAGTGCAGGACACTGATGGGGTTATTAAGGTGAAATACTGCTCCTGGATCAGTGGATAAACAGATTTGAACCGGGCTGCTCGAGGCCAAATGTCCCTCCTTACAGAATTAGACATTCGGAGTGTTGACATTATGTTGCCATTTAACTTCATCTAAATCCCAATAAGCTGTTACATTTGTCCCTCAGAAGGTGTTTCATCGCAGCTCTTATGTGTGATGTCACATTTAAGTGGAAATGATACTGTTGTTATGGGGCAATAGCCTACGTGAGTAAATACAACTAAATATTTGAATTACCTGTAAATAAGGATGCATTGTATTGCTTGTTTTTCTTTTTGCTGTTGTTGTCGATGCTGTCATTTTGGATCCACCCTTGCTTTCTAAAGAAGATGAGCACTGTGTAGCCTGAATTGTTAGGCTTCATGGAATAATAACAGGGTTGAACTTGAGATCATAGCTGATTGTCAAGTTTCAGTTTTATCAAATAAATAAATAAATAAATAGGCTATTTGCTGAAACTGCTACCTCCATGACCAGACCCCAGATAAGCAGTTGACAATGGATGGATGGATGGGCTGTTTGTAGATTTTTAGCTGTAGAGCTTTGACTGTTGGTCCACCACTTTGATTCAAAATAAAATATCTCGACAGTTATTAGTTTGCCCTGAAATTTTGTTCTGACATTCATAGTACCCAGAGGATGAATCCTACAACCCTCAGAGAACCTCCGACTTTTGTGCTATAGCCCCATTAAGAGGCTGATATTTGAATGTTAGATACATTTAGATTCATGTTCTTTTAAGAACTTAACAATGACTTGTAATAACTAATATAACCTTAACTAAAACAACCTTAACTTTTTAACCAGCTGCATCATCAAAAATAGCTCACATGTCAGCATAATAGCACAGTTATTGTAATTGCGTTAGGATGCTGGCGCTAACATTTAGCTCAAAGCACCACTACCACTATTTAATGATATTTTCATTTTTATTGTTAGAATTTTTTGTAGGCTTTAGCACTAATTAGCAAATATTAACATGTTGATGCGATAAACTAAAATGGCAAATATGGCAAATCTAAATAAAAACACCACTGAGCACAGAGAGGCGAGCTAGCATGACGGTGCATGATTCCAAGAATGTTTTTAGTGTCCAACTTTATACCAAGATAAAAGACAATTACGTAACCCAATATTTTTTGTTAAAATTGTTTAATCAACATTCAACACATTTTCAGTCCAATTAGGCAAGTCAAGGCAGTTTAATTGATATAGCCTTGTCTCAAATCACTACATTAAGTTAGGATAAAAATCGTTTCAAGACATTTTTCATTGGAGCAGTAAGCTAAAATAACAGGGACTGTAGATAAGTTCCACTATCATCATCTCAGATTTTTATAAGCCTGTTTGTCCTGAAAAACATAAAATATACTTCAGTACTTATGTTTATTTAACATAAAGCTGATGTACGCATACTTGAGAAAGAAAAACAATTGAAAACCAATGCTCATGAAATTTTTCCTTCATTAATCAATTTTTTAGTCTGATTATTAGGATTGAGGTTTTTCCTATAAGACAATATCAAACTGTTCTGAAAAGTGGAAAGGACAATGACTTATCCACATATTACCAAGCTATTTGCAGAGAATCAAGTTATTGAAATTCAATTTCCAATGGAGAATTAGACAGAAAATCACTTAAATTGAATTGGACGTACTCAACTGGAGTAAAAATCCTAATACCTATTTGTTTTCCTGTGTTATGATCCGATGAATGATTCAGTTTCATGTGTGCGTATAATGAAAAACCCTTCAATGAATCGATTGAAATGAAATTGAGTTGACCCCCAGGCTAAGGTCAGGAGACCCAAATACCACTTCAGCCAAACTTAACCCTTGCCTGAACACCTTGTGTGTCCTCTATGTGGTTTGACAGCAGCCGTTGTTTCTTGGGGAGGGAGGGAGGAACCCACGTTCCCCAGTGACTCACTCGAGGGTGACGGTTTGGAAAGTCCACTTTGACCTTTGACGTGGCAGCTTCAGGAGTGGACAGTCGCGATCCTTCCACCCCATCCCACACACACACACACACACACACACACACACACATCCTCCCCCCACCATCTCAGAGCCTTGTCTCTGGCTGTTTGACCTTTCAAATGACCTGAGAAGCCTGGCTACGTCAGTCATGTTTGAGCTGTTTGGCTTTGAACAGCAGCAGTAGATCTGCTGCCAAATACAATCATTTGGTTTACCTCTGTTCAGAACAAGAGAGGGAGAGAGAGCGCATAGATCAGTTTTCTTTGTTTGATGTTGGGGCGCATGTGCTCTCTGCTTATTGCAGAAGAGAAATTCTGTTCAAAAAACATAAAAACCCCACTAAAAACCTCAAACGCATGGCGGTGAACTTAAAACCAAGTGTAATTTCCTGTGCTACTGCTTTTATTTCATTTGATAGTAGCAGAATTGTTAAAAGATAAAAGATGGTTTATGTAGACTGTACAGTGTACATATGTTTATATATATATTTTTTATTTTAAAAAAAGGTCAGCTATTAGATTTATCAGTAAGTGTTTTTCTTTTTTTTTTACACTGATATTGTACAAAAGAGTTCTTGCTGAACTCCTTCTGTCAGTAGCTCATTTCCTCAAGGTCAGGACCCCCCCCCCCGGAGGGTCCCATGATAAATCTACTGGGTGATAAAATTATGAATAAATTTTTGAATAAGATTTTAAAAATCCTTCAAATAAAGCAATCAGAGCCGGAAGGAAACACTAATCTGCACTGATTTCTGTGTCAAGGAGACAAAAGTACACACTGGTTTACTTAAATAGGTCACAATACAAACGGGTTGAATTTGGAACACCACTAAACTCTGCAGAGATCAAATGTATTTTAGAAAACTGCCCTTCCCTCAATTAAAACATTAGTAATACACTGTGATGTTTACTTTACTCAAGAATACATGTTTGGCTTATAGGTTGTGGTTTATTAGTATATTTTACAGGCCTATAGCGCCCTCCAAAGCCTGACCAAGATAAAGCAGGAACAGCAACTGACACAAAATGTGCCTTTTATGTGCAATTTGCAGGTAGTGCTTCAATGGCTGTGTAAAAAAATCACTTAAACACATTGTTGCAGGTTTCAGTTTAATTCCACTGCATTACAACACAAAAGTTTGTTGTCATACCACACAGTGCAAACTGTATCCAAAAAGGGTTTTCCTCTTTAGGATTAGGATTCGTGGTAATGAACAGACACTACCCTAAAATTTAACGGCCATCCGAGTAAATAGTCAAATTGGCTACTGAGCAGCAGAACCCGGGAAAAAGGACAAAATGATTGTGTGGAGAGAGCGTGCAGAGTGACAGACGATGATGTTTGACATCTCAGCTGTTCTCACTTTTTTTTTCAGAAATAGACAAACGACTGCTGACAAAGTAATAGATGTACTTTGTGGAGCTGCAGTCTTTTTCAGCACTGAAATGGCCGATTAAAATATCTTAACTAAGCATTTCTATAAGGTAAGGAAAATTTAATCTTCACATAAAAGCTGATCAGGCCAGGGGAGGCAAAACCAGTGTTGCATTTCTTTAACTGATTTCAAAAGTAATCGTATGTGTATATTTCTGTGTATTCTCCAAGTTCATAGTTACTTATGATTAAATGTTGACTCAGTTTTCATTTAAAAAAAAAAAAAAAAAGAGGCTGAGACTACATTTTGTAATGTGTGCAATCACCATCCTGCAAAACAATGAGCAAGAAAAAAAGCAAACAGCAACGAAAAATAATCAAATACTTTAATGGATACTTTTGAGTGCATTTATCTTTTCAACAGTGATTTATTACACAGTTCTGCTCCAAATTATGAATGTAGATTTAACAAACAAACAAACAAAAAAACCCAGAAGATCTGAGAGACTGTGGTATTAACATTAGGAACGAACTACAATGAAAAACATTGACATCTGTTCAGTACTGCACAAGCAACAACAGAATTTGAAAGCTGTACAATGTTTAGTCAAAGCTTGTTTCAAACACAGGATCTAGCTAACATACTGTAGCATACCGGGTCCCTGTTACAGAAACAAGGTGAGTACCGAAAATTAAAATAAGTGTATTATCACCATCTGGAGGCAAGTCTGAAAACTGCAGTTTTCACTACAGACCAGTGGCAGACAACTATAAGAGTATATACATAAACAGACAATTTGAACTGATGTATTATCTAACAATTTAAACATTTACCTAAATTGTTTCTATGAACTATGCTGGACAGATGCAGCTGCATTATGAGGATGACACAATGGCAAAAAAATAAAAAAATCCCTGAATGCACATCATGGAAGAAAAACAGACTGGAAGACTGTACAGTATACATTTTTTATTTTAAAAAGGTCAGCAAGTAGATTTATCAGTAAGTGTTTTTCTTTTTTTTTTTTTACACTGATATTGTACAAAAGAGTTTTTTACTTTTGGAATCAAAGTTCCTCGTCTCAACAAAGTAGATTTTTGTGAATTTTTTTGACAATCTTCGTCAGGAGGTTCTTGGTTGGACTGAAGGATGCCACGATCTCTTCAATCTGTTCGATCCTGCAATTACATTAAAACATCAGGTATTATTGTTTGGAAGGTCTTGCTCTTTTTCTGGCTCACAGGGCTCAAGAAATATTGTAATATTGCTTAAATTTCATTAGCTACAATATAATTTTAATACCTCAACACATTGTTGTTTTTCAAAAATTGCACTTCCCAACACAAACGAGGACTGTGTAACTAATTTTGAAAGGTCACGTCAAGTCAAACTTACGTCGTGCTTCCGATCGTGTTTTTGAAGCTGTGCACTTGAATGACACACAGGTGGTTGGTCAAACTGACAGCGAAAATCACCTCAAACTTTGAGAACTTCTTGAGACTGCTGAAGACAATGTGAACTCTGGAGGTAGAAAATAGAGAGGATATTACATAAAGTTGATTAGTTTTTGGAAAAATGAATTAAAGAGAGATTTCATATCTTTTGTGTGTCCAATATCCCTAATTAACACTGTCTAGAGGGCCAAAATGCCCATAAGCATCATGTTATAATAAACTTATTTTATTGCTGTCTGGGGCCACTTGGCCATCTTGGTATCTGTAACCATGTCCAGTTGACTGCATTATGTTTGGTGAAAAGGGGAACAGTGTCTTGTTGCTTAAAATCAAGATAAACCGCATGATGCTCATCTTGCTAAATAAAGGCTAAATTAATTACCCAGCTGCTTTAAAAGTCTGCTAAATGTTGCAAGCTAAAGCTAGCTTCAGTTCGAAAAAGTCCTTACTGAGTGTCGACACAGCTGATGCTGAGAATATCGAGCTTTAGGGCCCCCCACATTTCCAGCCGGCGCAACTCCTCTCCAAGCAGATGACAGCGACTCACCACCAGGCTCACGTCATGGAGCAGCTGCGTACAACAGGAGGCAAAATACCTCAGAACAAAGCTTCTGTGTAACTGAGAAAAATGTTACGTCCACCACGGCAAGAACACAATTTTGAGACAGAATATTTTAAGATATTACAAAACAGGTCAGTACTGGCTGTTTGCATCCTTGGTGCAAAGTTGAATATCTGGACTGCGTACACTGACTTAAAGAACTTTAACAAGTCTGACCTTAAAGGTAGAGTCAGTAGCATTTGTTTGATGCTGTTTGTAAACACATCATTCAAATTGGGGCCCCTCCTCCCTGTTCAAAGCACCTACTACAGTACTGCTATACTACTTACCTAATGTTACATAGCAAGCTACACTGGAATATTACATTTGTTTAATTCAACTGCATTTGTTTAAATCATTGGCTGCGGAAATGCAACAGTTCACTGCGGTCACGCCATCTACGCTTCGGAGAAGCGCGGTCGTGCTTTTGTTACTTAAAAATGGATTGTGCGTCTACATCGCTCTTTACGGTAATTCGTCCCAAGCAGGTCCTGAGTCAGCCAAAACATCATAACACAGGCAGAGGGCGGTGTGTCTCCATACACAGTCACCACCACACATATACAGAGGCCCAGAAGTGATGAGTGAGCCGCATTACTTTTATATATGTCTATATTTTATTTTTTAGTAAAATCCTACTGACTCCACCTTTAAGTATAACAACATGCAGCTGCACAAAACCAATCTGCCTTTTCTTTACCTGTGGAACATGTCTGCTCGTTGGATACTTTTCCATCCAGGCAGCTTCTCCCTCAATGTACTGAGAGAGCAGTTTGTGAACAAGACAGGCATGGCTGTGCGACTTCTCCTCTGGTTAGAAAACAAAGCAAAGAGCAGTTGGTTTACAAATAACCAGTAACAAGAATGTTCCCTTCGCTGAAGAGGCTCATGAAAAGTAAATGTACTCTTATAACGGACAGAAAGTAAAAAACCATCAGTAGTTTCTTCTCACCGTTAAGTTGCTGTTTGAATGTGATATGTGATATTTTCTTCTCAGACTGTTTATCAGCATCTTTTCCTGAAAAACAGTAAAAAAAAGAAAAACATTGTTTAATATTTTTAAAACCACTAGTCTGGAAAACATTTTCACCAAATTTCTGCTTATTACTGTCAAAGATATTAAATTTTCAGCCTTTTGAGAGCAAAAATGTTTTGTTTTGTTTTTTTTAGTTTTTTGCCTGCACAACTGGATGCACATATTATTATTATTATTATTTTTAAAAGGACATTATAAAAATTCTGGCAGAAATGGTACAAATGCTGCTCATTATGAAACCTTACCAGCATGTCTACTGCTGGGGGTGGTTATTCACCATTTGGTGACTATTAAAAATTCTTTTACCTTCACATCTTTCATACACCAACTGTAGAAGGAGAGTCTCATACAGGAAAGTGTAGACTTCAGAGCTGTCTTTTTTCTCTCCAAGCTTCCATTCATTCACCCTGACATAAGAAACAGAGGAGGTTAATTTGTGTGCGAAGGACACACACTTGAAAGGGATAGTTCAGTAGTTTTGGAGTGGGGTTGTGTGAGGTACTTATGCATGGTGAGTCTATTACCTTCTGCAGATGGTGGTCAGCGGTGTCACTTTTAGGTGAAAGTAGGAGAAATCGCTGCATTGGAAGTCAGAATTGTACTGTTGCAGGCAGGGTCAGCAGAAAAACTTTTAAAAATTTTTTCAAATTTATTTATTTATTTAGCAACATCTAAATGCTTACCTACAAGAAAACATTATTCATTCAATTGTATTTAGTTTGCCACCAGACAGCTGTTTATTTTGGCACTACAATGTGCACTGTATCACTCCACAATCAGTTGTTTGGCTAAGACGGTAGCCAAAATAAACGGCTGTCCGGCGGCAAACTAAAGTGAAAAAAATCCTAAATTTAGCGTGCAATTGAACGGATACTGATTTTTTTAGGCAAGCATTTCTGCTGACCCCATCTGCTATGGTACAATGCTGAGTTTTGAGTTTTAATGGCCAGACTGGTGCAGACCTTTGTTTTTGGTAAGAATGAAACCGCTTTCCCAGTCTGCACAAGC
>JAQFJB010000010.1:18375235-18385702 GCA_029874875.1 Naso minor | reverse complement strand
AGAGACATGAGACATGAGTAATTCTGCTGTAGAGAGTGACACACAATAATAATGATGCCGTCCTCTGTGCTGACATCCTTTCAGTCTTTCACAATTGTTTGCTTATTTCTCCCTCCTTTTCATGTTCCCTCCTGTTGTCTGAAACAACTTATTTGTATTCCTCTCTGTACCCTCTGATCCTCTTACCTGATTGTTTTCTGTCTGTCTGTCTGTTTATTGCAGATCAACATCCTGTTGAATTTCAGTGCAGGGGATGACTGCCCCTGTCCCGAGGAGATCCAGGATGAGCTCAACTCCTTCCACGAGGAGCTGCGCCTGCACTGTGGTAGAGTCAAACTGCTCCCTCAGTTCTGTTACAAAGATTATTGATTGTGCTTCATAGATGTTTGTACTTTTTTCAAGGCTCGGTGAAGGTATTTTCTCACACAAATGGATCCTTCTTGACCTTTTTGACTAAAGAAACAAAGCTGTGGGTTTTGAGATTTGACTTGAAATCATAAGCACTCAATTATGTGCCAGGTGTAAAATGCAGGCCACAAACACCCTCACCTGATCTTGTATCAAAAACAACAAACCAACAACATACTACACTCAGCTAAGCTTAACATACTGTATTACCTCAAAAAGGGACCAGCGCCTTTATTGACTTCAACTGCAGAGGGCACCAGGGATTTATATGGGGCAGGTTTAGAAATAATTTTATTAGGGCCGAAATTATCAGTCAGCATTGGTGTATTGCAGATATATTGGTACGGGCATATATGTACACAGATCTGCGCTGATATTTAAACTGTTTTCCAAGGCCTGAAAAATGCTTGAACTAGTAATTTAAAATTGTGTAGTTACATAATTTGTCCAGCAGAGGGTGTTCTGTCATTTGATAACTAATAAGTGTTTACGGTTCAGTGTACTGAAGTTTGGAATGGTTTGTTAAAATGTAAGATATCCTGCCTCCATCATATATCTTTGTCACAAGTATTAGTTTCGCTGATAACATGTATCGGCCGATATATCAGATCTCGGAATTTTCTTGCACCCCGATAGTGACATCGGCCCCAAAAGTCCCATATCGGTCAGGCCCCTAAATTATATATTTACAATATATTTGTTTTAGTATGAAGCCTCTTGTTCGCTAATCTGGCTCCTTTTTCCCCTGCTATATTTTTTAATTGTGTTATGCATATCAAAATAGCATTTGTCCTGGACATCAACATACATACACCTGCAGTAGCTGAAATGCAACATTAGGATTTAAGATCAGTGATTCAGAAGAGCAAAGTGTTGTAGATGAACATTACACTTGCACACTCTACAACCCCCCTTTTATCCAAGGAAAAACAGTATTTTCACATGAAGGACTGAACTGCTAGTTTTACACATTTGAGCACGTCATTTGAACTTTTTCTTACAGAGATGTGTTTTCCTTTGCAGGAATTCCCGTGGAGGAGGAAGAGGAAGAGCAGGACACTTCGATAAAAGGCCGTCTTCTTGCTTTGCTCTACAAAATCAAAGGTCCACCTCAGAAGACTGAGGAGGAACCCACGGAGAAGGAGCAGGCTGCCCCAAGTAAGTAACTTGAAATGTTATGGTAATCTAAGAGATGGAGTTGACAGTAAATGGCAGAAAACGATCAGATGCATAGATAGATTAACCTCTTTTGCTGGAAGCTGTTTCAAAAAGACTGGTATTGAGAACCTTGAAATAGTAACAGATTTACCATCATAAATGATACAGAATATGAGACACTGTCTGGCTGCTAGTTTAACAAGATTTTGCTTCATCTGAGGTCAGCGGTTTCAATATTCTCTCCTGCTGCCCTTTGCTGAAAGCATGGTCCTGCTCTGTTTCAAATAATAGAAGACTAATGGACAGCCACTCCAGGGCTCTCTGCTATAAATTTTAATGCCTCACTCCAGGCTCTCACACCTTGCCTGCATTATTGAAAAGCTTCATAAGTGGACAGATGATGTGATTCAAGGTGATAGATCTGCATTTAATTGATTTAAGAACACACGGTGTAATTTTCTTTGTAAACGTAGTTTACAGAGTGCTTCTGTATGATTCTTCTTTTATTCCCTCACACATCACTGCACATTGAAGTCAAACACAAAGTGAATCAGTCTTTGTAGAATTATAAAAATTATTGTAATTAAAATCAAAATTATTTCCTCAGTAATGAATGTAAAACTTACTGGATAAGGCTTTTGTGCGCCTATAATAAAGGAGAGCTATTATACTCGTTTTTGGATGTTTCATTGTGATTTTGAACTTCTATAGAGCAGCTAAATACAACTGAATGAACAGTAAAGTCTGTAGATCTTCAGAAAAATGTTATTGGCACCCTCTCTCTCTTCCATGTATTCTCTGAAATACGGTCTGTCGGTTAGTTACTCCTCCCCCCTTTCCACATGTGCGCATCCACCCTCCGCTGTACTCGCAACCCCTTCACTGACACAAAATAAACACAGCTAGGACCCTGGTAAGATGTTACTTACAGCTTTTGCTCCTCACTCTGCAACAGGACAAAGCAACATGCAGTCCTTTGACAGCAGTTTAGCTGTTAATCCAGCACATGTGCTCATGTTGAGAAAGTGAACGCCGAATAAATCCACAAGAAACAGGAACGCTATCAACTTCCGTCTAGTGCTTCCCTCTTCAGGAAAATTTAACAGAGTTTACTGTCTGTCATTCAACTGAAAAAAGAACTTTATTGGAACCAGCTCAAGCAAAGTGCTGACAGTAATCCCTGAAGCAGAGAGCAGAGTACAGCGGTGTCTAAGCAGAGATGGGGAGGGGGTCAGGCACAGCGCTGTGTGCATGAGCTGGCCTGCCCGTATAAGGAAGTCCAGCATGTGTTAACATCATTGGAAAAACACTTTTAAAAAAACATTGTAAACTACAGCGTACAAAGGCAACCGAAACAGCTGCAGGGCTCACTTCCAAATGCTTGTACCTCATTATGTGACGATATGGCATCGTTTAACATGAGTACCCGACATTTTAACAATATTTTTAGGTCAGAAAAGATGAAAAAGCATGATAGCTCTCCTTTAAGTATGTAAAAAATGAACAGAGGAAAATGGCAAGTGATATTGTGTAAAAGTTACAGTTATCAGTGTGGCGTAATGTGTGTTTGTTCTCTGCTAAAAATGCATTTTGGAGCAGCTAAAAACATGCTGAGTGTGTTTGGTCATTTTGCAAATTTGCATGCAGACAGGGTAGTTTTTTATTTTAGTGATGTCTCCCATGTGAGCCACTGTTAGAGACAATGCAGAGCAGATGTGAATCTGTGAGACATTCACCTTCAGGGCAGCTTGCTCTCTCTCTCTCTCTCTCTCTCGTATCTGTCTCGTTTCTCATTAGGATTCTGCTTGAAACTGACCCTTTGTTTGCTACAGATGTTGGGCTGTTTGACTTGAACACTCAAAGTTCAGCGATAGCTCTGGAATAATAATGTTATCGTTTGGAGCGGTGCAGTGTTTAGCGACAGCGTCTACATTTATCACTACGGGTCACTGAGTTCCTCTGTAGTGGGCTGTTTTTTATTGTTGTCCGTCTGTAATATTAAAAAAATCTCCCCTCCTGGGCTGAAGTTTAATTTTCATCTATTTCTATACATCTATCCTATATTTTGAGCTTTGCTGTAAATGTGGATGAAATGTTTGAACTGGACCTCTGTTACTCCTTTTTAATGAAAAATCTTTTTGAGGTGCCAGGGGAGCAGAGCCCAGGACTGCTTCTCAAAGTTTTCAGACATTCCCTTCCCTCTAGAGACAAAAGTTTGAAGGACAAGAACCCTAACCTTTTATAAGCAAACTTACTCCTGTAGTTGTAGCTATTTTATTTTTGTGTTTTTTGCTTTTGCTGTCAACTAGTTTTTGAATTCTCACTTTTCCAGCCAACCTAAAGGAGCTGATCTCTCAGACAATAACCAGCTGGGCTCAGGAGTCTCACATCCAGGACCCAGAGCTGGTCAGAGTGATGTTCAGCCTGCTGAGGAGGCAGTATGATGGCATCGGGGAGCTGCTCCGGGCCATGAAGAAATCCTACACCATTAGTGCCGCTTCTGTGCAGGACGCTATCAACCTGCTGGCATCTCTTGGTCAGATCAGGTCTTTGCTGTCAGTGCGCATGGGCAAAGAGGAGGAGAAACTCATGATCGATGGACTCGGGTAAGAAAATGCAAAATATCATAGACTTGACTTAATATTATGCACTTCTTCCTCATTGCACATCATTACTTACTTGGTTACATCTACACAATCAGGCAGAATTTTAGATGAGCTTCAAGTTGCCTCAAATGGATGAGCTGCACAATATATCATGACCTTTACATGCCATTCTCTCACGCTTGCAGCGACATCATGAACAACAAGGTCTTCTACCAACATCCCAACCTGATGAGGGTGCTGGGCATGCACGAGACCGTCATGGAGGTCATGGTCAATGTGCTGGGAGGAGACAAGTCACAGGTATGAAAGATGACCATACATAGGCATTTTTAGTCTCGCTAGGACTTCCTGTTTCAGCTGTGGTCAGTACAGTGTAGAGTGCCTAAGTCACGCCCTTCGACCTCTGGGCCATGAAACCTCAAGTTAGAAAAAGAATCACTGGTAGTCAAAGGAGAGGGACAAATTATTTTTTGATCTTGTTTGTCTTGTGCCCTGAATTACACATATGATGGTTGGTAATTTAAAAGATAATTTTTCACATAAAGAAAGTCAAAGTTTGTCGTCAAACAATAAAGTAAAACAACATTTTTTTTGTGAGATCGCTAAGTGAACTACATGTCTCGTCTCGGACAATGGACATCATCAGTACAGACATGGCCGCCAGCCTGGCAGATTTCACAGCGTTTTTCTAGGATGAGGGGAAAAGAATTAAAAGAAGTTTAAACTTCTATAAATCGGATCATGTTGAGAGCTGCAGCTACTTGAAGGGGGAGTTAGTCGGTTCCGTGAGTCAGAGGAGTGAAAATGTTATGATGTCAGTTATGCAACTGGTGTTGTCGTCTTTGTAATTACGTATAATTTTCACAAGCTTACACATCAACTGTTCGATGACAAAATTCAGCTTTATTTACTTGAAAAGTTATCTTTTAAATTGCCAACCATCATATGTGTAATTCAGAGCACAAGTCAAACAGGATCAAGAAATAATTTGTCCCTCTCCATCGACTACCGTTCATATTTTTTCCACACTAAAGTCCCATGGGCTCCACCGGAGGGGGTGTGACTTTGGCACTCCATAGTTTTAGATGAAAGCCATCTATTCACCTATTCAGGAGTTTTTGACCGTCCTCATCAGCAGATTGACTTTGCTGACCTCTAGTAGCGCTATGGAGTGGTTTCATGAGTTGGTGTTTTGTTTTTCTTGTTTATTTTTTCGCATGCAAGTGGTTGATGTGATACAAATGCCAGCCAATGGTTTCACACCGGTCAAGTGATCTACAGGTGGCAGTAATGCTCCAAGAAAAGTAGGAACTTGTTTTCATGGGAGGAAGGATGAAGACTGCTAGAAAATACACAGATGTAAATCCAATGCAGGATTGAAAGCGTTAAAAATAGGCTTGGCATATGTTTTAGGAGGAGGGAAATACATTCAGCATGTTAGGATTTTCCAATGAGACACACTAAATCAAAACTTTTTTTTTTTAATCTCTGTTTGGAATGGAGTTCCAATTTGCATTCCTGAACCATTATTTCTGCCCCTTCAAAAAGTTCTTACTCCCACTTCAGTGAAATCAGGGTGCCCCAGAAATGTGTGTACAGAAGCACAGCGTGAAACATCGCTGAACAATTTATCAGTCAGATTTGTTCTTAATCTTAACCATTCTTTACATGTGAAAGAAAATACAAACATAAATGTTTTAGTTTTTTGATTTGGGCCCAAAGTTTTGTGCCTGTCTGATTGAAAACACCTGACAGAGGCTTTTAATGCTTGATAGCTTATACTGATCTCAGGAAAACAAATTTGATCCTAAGAACGTGAAGCAAGCCAACGTCAACATCCTAATTCTCAGAAAACTCACATGGGTAATTAAAAGTGCAGATGAGCAAAGTAGGCCACGGTGGGCGTGAGAAGGGTGAGAGGGAGGTCTCTCAGGTCTGTCCTTTTCGGGCACTGCTGACAGAAGCTGGAAAGGACGGTTGTGATTTAATGCGACAGCCAGTGCCAAGCATGAATTGAACTCAGACATAAAGACCTCAAGGAACCATTCAGGCCTTCACGTCGGACTCTGGCAGTCGGATCACGCAGTCTCATAAATTCCAGACCAGTTTACTGCCACTTGATATGTGCCCTTCACCAACTGTGGCCATATAAAGTGGCAAAACCACAGCTTGTGTTTACCAGTAATATTTATTTCTCGATTATTTCAAATGTAGTTAAAAGCAGAATGCGAAGGATTCGTTGGCTGCCTGTGGGACTTCGATTCCCACTTGTGCACAGCACAATCACACAGGAAACATCAGTACTTAGTTAGTTTTCAGGGGTTTCAAACACATTAAGAAGGTGAAATTGCTTTGACTGTCAAAAATCATGATAAATCTGCCCCAGACGTGGAAGCATTTGGCATATTTAACAGTTAGGGCAGCTTGTCTAATGATGAGTGCGATGTTGTTGACTGTGCTGTGCACATTTACCGAATGTAATTTGCGGCAGGTAAGATGAGGATTCCCTCGTTATGGTATCTCCACTCCTCCTGCAATTTACCTTCATCTCCGAGTTGACAAAAATTACTTCACTCTAAGATTTATGCTTCGAATGAGCCTTAACTGAACCCCTAATAGAACTTGAGGACGACACAGAGGCAACAGCTTCTGTGTAGAAGGGCTTGAATTTGAAATGACTTTCTGAACGGAAAGTTTTTATTTGACTGCACTTGAAGTTTTTATCAGACCCAAACATATAAGATTCGGCATTGTACTTCTCAAAATAAATTAAGTTCTGCCAATGCTGCTGTCATAACTTCTTTGGGGAAAAGGTTAGATATCATCTTCAAAACTGTTTTCTTGTCTCTCCCAAGAAGATCAGCCTGGCTCACAGAGCAAACTCTGGAAAATATTTAAGAGTTTTGGATTCATATTAAACCCTGAGGGTCTGATACTCTCTAAACAACACTGCTGTCTGCGTCAAACAGAAATACAGAGAAAGAATCAGGCTTGGAAATACTTAAAAATAATTGGAATTTTGAAGGAAGCCACTTTGTCCTGAAGAGTTCGAATAAAAGAACAAATGTAAACTCCAATACTGAGTTTTATTCACGGATGGTTTCACGCACAGGATGAATACTGGAAGCAGTGTTGCCAAAAATGTCTGACCACTTTCATACTCCAAACAAAGTTCTGTTTGGTATGGAAATAGGTTGTCTCATTATACATGGACAAAATTTATGACTGAAGATAAATATCCATGTAAAATACTCTTGGCTGCTAGAAATCAATCCATCACACAGAAATTAATGCAGCCAGACTCTCCAACAAAAGACAAACGTCAACTAATTCACTGTTTGGAGAAAGTGACCTTTTCCTCATGACCACATTGTGATCGATATGTAAAAGTCTGGAAAAAATGGACTAAAAATACGTATGTGATGATAAGATGTAACCAATTAGATATTTCTTTAAAGGTATTTTTGTTTGTGTTGTCATTGCCAATCCCTCATTTTGCCTTAAATGTGACTTCAAAAAAGGCCGCTAAAAACAGACAAAAACATAAACTAAGGTCTTTGACTTTACATCTCTTTATTTATTTATTTATTTATTTATTGTCCACAGGAGATCGCCTTCCCCAAGATGGTGGCCAGCTGTTGTCGTTTCTTGTGCTACTTCTGTCGTATCAGCCGCCAAAACCAGAAAGCCATGTTTGACCACCTGAGCTACCTGCTGGAGAACAGCAGCGTGGGACTTGGTAAGTACTGATAGACTTCATAAAATGAGTCCATCTGCCTCTGCTGACAGATGCCTACAGAATGTTTTATTACGGTTTGAGCAGAAAGTACTGAAGAAAAGCATACAAGATTTTCAGAGGGAAAGAATACGATGGTGCAGGTGCCTGAGAGACATATTGAGAGAGGAAGTTGAAGGGACTACTTGACATTTTGAATTTCTTTGAGTATTGACCACACTGCAGGAACTGAAAAATGGGCTGTTTACTGCTTTCTAAGTGATGGTTCACTGAAACCGATATGTGCCACATGCTGGAAGAGTTTTACAGCTAACTGAGGTGTGACACAAACTGAGCACTCATGTGATGCCAAGGTATCACTTTGAAAGCAGGAGGACGGAGAAGCTGATAAAGAGGGAGGAATGGCAGAGAGGGAGGCGGGAAAATGAGGGACGAGGGTTCTTTAGGCATCCAGGGCAGGACTGATGAGTCACTGGGCTCTGGCTGCTGCTGCTCTTATCAACAAAAGCAACTGCCTGTGACAGAGGAGAGCTTCACATGCTGAGGAGGGGACAGATGAATGCAAACACACCAGTTTGTTTTTGCCAAACATGAAACATTTGATATTTGCTTACGCACGATTCACTGACGTTATTTTAAGGTGCTGGGAGACGTGACGCGTGTTTTTTGTGGATTAATGTTTGTTCGTTTCAAGGCTAATTGTTGCAGATGATAGGTTTGTCCGCATGAAGGGCGTGGATGTAATCCTGAACAAATTACTGATATATCTTTTTCAAAATTGCCCTGCACATTTTTTAATCATTATTTTTACTCAGCGTGTCCAGTGGGATTCTAAGCATTTATGCAGGCAGGGTGTGTTTCTACACGTTGTGTTGCAGAGGATTCAGTAATATCTACACAACATTTTGCTGTGACTGCTATGATCAAACCTTTGGATCAGTTGTTTATTATATAGGAGACACAAATGTCTGTTGAAGTGTCGCAGTTCATCTATAAAACATTTTATAAATAATTTGTACAGAATATATTTTTCTAGTGTTTCGGGAAATCTTCCTTATAACAGCAACTTAAAGTTAGTGTATCATTTGCCTAAAGTACATTTCAACAATAAAACATCTCGATATAAAAACAAATGATATAAAACCATTTTCTTTTTCTCTGTTTCTATATATTTTGAAACAAGGATCCTTTGTATGAAAGTCAGATGTTGACTTAAACTGATAAAGGAGAGAGAAGCAGCACGTGTAGATAGACTGCCCCCTGTTGTTTAGTACAGAATAAATGTAAAGTTTCCTTTGCTGACTACACTGTGTGTGTGTGTGTGTGTGTGTGTGTGTGTGTGTGTGTGTGTGTGTAGCCTCTGAGGCCATGCGCGGCTCCACTCCGCTGGATGTTGCAGCATCCTCAGTGATGGACAACAACGGTCTGGCTTTGGCCCTGGAGGAGCCAGATCTGGAGAAGGTTTGTTACTTCAGCACAAGAGTAAAAACTTGTTTGACTGCATCTAAATGATTAATGCTGAAATTTCCTGGAATGACAATTGTGAGTAGAAATTGATAGAAAAAGCTTATTCAGATAGATGTGATATTGCTCCGCCTCAGCTTGGCCAGAAAGCAATGCACTCAGTGGTTTCAGGTCGATTAGATTACCAACCAGTTTATTGTCCACAGTTTGACCTCAAGGTATTTGTTACTTTAGCAAATAAATCTGTGACATGATAGACTGACTGTAGTGTGAAATTCTGGTTCAGGCACTGAAGAATAGTGAATTTGAATCCAATTAGTTTCAACATGCTGAGATGAGAAAACAGATACTTTTGTATTGAGAGTACGTTTAGTTTTATACAGGTTCAGAGAAATGAAACAACCTTTTCAGTTAATATGCATATGGGACAGTAAAAAAAAATAGTCTTGGTAGTGTTATGTTCTTTACGTGTTACAATTTGTGTGATGTTGGAATGAATATTTTTAAGTGGTCAAGAGACTGGAAAAATTTTATATAAATGCATTCCATGTACCTTTTTACCTTTAAAATTTCTCACTGTCATGTTAAAAGTAACTCAGACAGGGAAATCGTATGCCACCCAGGTTCTCAGTGAAGGACGATGCACGATTTTGTGCCGTCTGAACAAGCTAACTCAGCAAATGCTTTCAAGCTGTCACTGTTACTGACAGTCAGAAAGACAGAGTGTGCCATTACATTACCCAGGAGTGAAGCAGAAGAGAGTGTTTTTGTGTGCGTGTGTGTGTGTTTTGGTTTTTGTTTCTCTATATATGTGAGGTCTTACACTGGAATATTTCACTCACGATGTGGGGTCCGACCATCTTTGTGGGGACAAAATCTTTGGCCCCACAACTTTATTGTTAAATTTTAGGGTGAAGACTTAAGTTCATGGGTAAGGTATGAATTGAGGTAAGGTTAAAGTTTGGGTTAGGATAAGTTTTTTTTGTTAGACTGTACAAATGAAGTGAAGTCAATGTAAAGGCCCCACAACAATAGCTGTACCAACGTGTGTGTGTGTGTGTGTGTGTGTGTGACCTGCGGTTTTTTTAGCCTATT
>JAQFJB010000010.1:18341857-18354008 GCA_029874875.1 Naso minor | reverse complement strand
TCTGACATTGTGCAAAGGCTGTGCAGTTTTACAACACATCTGTGCCTCTTTGTAAGGAAAACGGGATGTTACTCTAATGTTTGCAAGAAAAGGAGCAGTCATGGTAAATCCACCGACGTGTTGCAAAACTGCACATCTCCCCTAAAGTGTGCATGCTCCTCTAATGGTTTTCCCAACCTGATGGAAGTAACTGCAGCTGTTTTTAGACCAAACGTGACCAGTCAGAAGAGCCAGTGGGTCCCACATTGACCAATCACTACCCTGCCTGAAAATGCACTTCCTGTAACCCCTTCCTCCCCCCTACATCTCTCCTTCCTGTCTCCTCCAAAAACTCACCAGAACCCGCCCTAATGCCGCTGTACCTCCCTCCCCACTCCCCTCCATTCCTCCCCACCTCCCCTCACCTCCCCCCTCCCCAGGCATCGCGCTATCAACCTCTTCATCCCGGCCTATCAGAGACTTCGGATAGAGACAGAGGAGTACTCCTTTGAGGAGAAGCTAGTTCAGGATCTGGCAGTAAGTACCGGGCTCGCCTTGCCCTTGCCCCATGTGCCCTGCGTTGGCACCCCTCTGCCAGTCCTGTCTGCAGAATGCTTCTTTAGCTCTGCGCCTGTCGAGCCTTGGGAGCGCACCCGGGTGGGGACATCGCCCAAAGCGCCCAGGGGCCCCCGCTGTAGGCGAACAAAATCCTTCAAACAGAGATCCGTCAGGGGTCAGAGGCTGCATGACCAACTCAGGAGACACAGGGCCAGCTTCGGCGCTCGCAGCCCTAGAAAAGCAGGCTATGCCTTTCTGACAGCAGTGGTAAGGAGGGCTTTCACTAGGAGTCACTAGCTGTTTGGCTGTCAGATCTGGATCCAACCCATCAGTTGTCTTTTCGCTGTAATCTGTAAGTCTGTAGTGTGAGTGTAAAGGTGACGTTACAGTACTTTCTGTGGCCGTGACGTCAGTGGCATGCTCGCGTAGTCATGTGAAGATCACATTTCATATTAGATCTCTGTATGCAGATGTGCAGCAAATTCATCGACACCAAAAGTTGCCATAGAATAAGTTTAAGCGCAGTACAGCTTAGGCTACAGTTGCTCCACAATTAGATTATTCACTCTTCTTGTAGGAAAGATTATTTTTTAATGGTCAGTTTTATTCTACAAGTCTGTCAGATAAGTTTGGACTCTTGGAGATTTGTTTAGATGTGATAGTCCCTCTTTGTCAGGTTTCTTCACTGTCAGGATCATTCCTCATGTTCAAAATCATATCATCAAATGGCTTAATGCTTGCATCTGTTTGCTGTAACATGCATGTATTTGAAAAGTGGTTCAATGCTGTTTATCATCCACTCTCCTCATCCTGTCGTTTCCGCAGGTCACCAGGACATGACAAACATTCATTTGCATGCCAGTGCTAGTTGAATGTTACTCATTTCAGTGTTTTTGACAAATGTGTGACTGGGCACAATTGTCAGTGAGTTTGTGAGGTTAAAAACGATTAAATGTAGATGATTGAAGCTGTATTGGGATGGTGTTTCTTGAGAGATTGTTTAGCAGGTTAGAAATGTGCAGAGCTGACAGTTCTTACCTGTGGACCTCTGCAGAAAACCCCAATGAAAATTGTGGAGGAAGAGGAAGAGGAGGTGGCTGAGATCCAGCCAGACCCTCTCCACCAACTTATTCTTCACTTCAGCCACAACGCGCTGACGGAGAGAAGGTGAGGGAGTTCAGTCATGAACATGAGAGTGAGTCTGTTACTGTGATCATGCATTTGAAGTTTTTCTTTTAGACATTCCCTCCATTTTTCTTTTCTTCTTGCAAAGTTAAGAGAAAAGATGCAGAACATTTTTGTGTTTAAATGTATTTTTTAATGTCAGTACATGTTTTCTTCATTAATTTGTTGAATCAGGTGACAGTAATGTACTGTATAGATACTGACATTAAATGATTAGTAGAGTTTTATTAAATGAGGATGCAGTTTATGGATTAAGTTATAAAAGGAGAATTAGTTGGGCTCTTGTTGCATGAAGTGAAAAATATGCTTTTGTTAATGTTGACTTGTTCACTCACAGTGACACATTGTGACTTGACTTCACTCCTTTTTAGTCACTTGGAAGAAGATCCTTTGTATATTGCGTACGCAGACATGATGGCAAAGGTTGTGGCCTTTAAGTTCTTTTATGTATAAAAAATTCTGGTAAGATTCTACATAGTAACATGAAAATATAAGTTTTGAATGTCAAAATTTGTGTCTTCAGAGCTGTGCAGAGGATGAGGAGGAAGAAGAGGAGGAAGGGAAGGAAAAGACTTTCGAGGTACGCTTTCATTCAAGCAGAGATCCTCTGAAAGGCTTTTTCTAAAAGCCATTTGTCAATTGTTTTTTTTATCATTCCCCATGAAGAGCATTAAGAAAGATACAATAAAATGTATGTTGATAATGACTGCTCTGCGTCTGTGTGTGTGTGTGTTGCTTCTCAGGAGAAAGAGATGGAAAAGCAGAAGATCTTGTATCAGCAGGCGAGGCTGCACGCCCGTGGGGCCGCTGAGATGGTGCTGCAGATGATCAGTGCCTCTAAAGGTGATGGTGAGCTGATTGTTTCTCAGATCAACATTTTGCAAGCAGTTTAAGGAAATTATGCCATAACCTTTCTGCTGAGCTACAAGCACAGGCAGACTCATGGGGCCCAGAGGTCTCCGTGTATTTTAGAGGTTTTTCAGATCAGCAAGAACACCTCTCTGGGGGAAAAAAATGGTCTCATGTCACAAAACAGATCAACTGTCTGTTTTTTACACAACTCTCTGACTTACAGTGGGGATTTTGCCTTTGTCATCCTTTAAACCTTTTTGTGTCTAGGGCCCAATAGCCTCTATAAACAGACTCTACATTCAGTGTCTTCAGTGAATGTAGAGTCTGTGGGCTTGGTACCAGAGAAGCCCTGGTTTCCGGTTGTAGTCTTTTGTAGTCCGCATAATTAACATAATTAATTCCCCTCACTCTCAGCCAATCAGCCGCCCCCATGCATCCGCTCACCCTCTCAATGACTCTCATACACGAACACCTGCCCGCTGCATCAGTGAGTGCATCTGAGACAAGGCATTCTGAGGACAGGTGAAGGAATGGGGACCAAAATTATTAAGCAGACCAAATTATTATATTATCACTTAATTTTTAAAGACCATACTAATGATAAGCTCCAAAGTTATCAGTGATGCTCTCGGTACAGGAGAAATTAAGAAAATCCCATTAATTATTGCCACATAAAAAGTTACCTTGCACATTTAATCTCGCCAACTTTGTTCATATTTTCCAATAAGATTATGACATTCATCTGCATTTTCTCTATTTCAAATCCAGAAGAGAGATCTCTCTCTCTCTCTCTCTCTCTCTCTGAGCCTGCGTGCAGGGGGCGGGGCATTTCTCTCCACACACTTCAGCACCGCGCCGCACACACAGAGACACACACACACACACACACACACACACACCATGCTGATCTATCTGATGCTAGATGTTTCAACAAACTGTTCATGTCTCCACCCTTGCATGCAAAAGACTCGCTGCACTTGTAGCAACAAGCGTTATCAGCATGGACGCCGGTGAAGTGTAACCAGACTTTGGATGTTTTGTTCTCTCCGCCATTGTCACTGTGTGTGAATTATTCGCACAGAAAAAACACATCTGATATGAAAATGCCTCTATATGTGCAGTCTGAGGTGGTGGGTGAGCAAAACTCTTGTCAAACTCTTTTGTCAGGCAGAATCTAGAATCATCTAATCTGTGACCCGAGTTCGAGTCATGTGACCGAAGTCCACAACTCATCATCTACGACTCTGCTTTTTGTGCCCTATCAAACCATGCCTGACCCAACATAGACTTCTAAAGCTTAACAAAAACACCTGATATTACTTCTTTTTTTAATGGATTGGTGAAGGATAAAATTATGATTGCAAGTGCTCGTTTCTATTGCGAGAAATAGCTTTGCTCGTGTAAAGGTGCATTAGTTGGAAGTGTCACACACACACACACACACACACACACACACACACACATCCCTTGGCTGGAAAGTATTGCTTGCTCATTGTAAATAAAACATAAAGTCCCTGTTTCCCAGGGGAAGCCTGGAAGGCGGTTTCTGCACAGGACAGCAAAGTTTGCAGTGACTTTAGCGATGTCTCTGTCGATGGCTTTACTTTTTCTCAGTCTCTCTCTCTTTGAATTCACTGCGATTCAATTCAATCTGATTTACAGGCATGAATGTAAAGAGCAATATCGCCACTGCACCAAGACAAAAGGTTAACATTTTTAGAGGAAATTCCTTTGCTGTTTAGTGTGTGTGTGTGTGTGTGTGTGTCTGCGTGTCCATGCCTAGTGGCAGTCTTGTATAAAGTACCCAAAAGCCACACTTGAATAAAAATAAAGTACCTCACTAGAAAATGACTTTGGCAAAGGTGCAAGTTGGCTAATAAAACATTACTTCAGTAAAAGTCTTCAAATAGCTGGTATTCACTGTACTCACGTATCAAAAGCACAGTAAAATGTACTTACGTACTGAAAGCGCAAGTACAAGTGAAAAACAGTCAAGTTTGACTTTTTAAAATGGTTTCTTTTAATATGTAGCCTCTGGCCTGCATAAGCAAAGAATATCTCATTCATAAAACAAAATGTGAATAAAATTTAAAAAACAAAACAAAACAAAAGTTTAAAGAAAGGTTTCTAAACTTTCTAAATTCCTCTGGGCCTGATTTGAACACAACAGGCAAAAGTTTAGCTCAAGCTGAATCTGCAGCTGGGGGACGGTTTCTACACCGTAACAACAAAATGATTTCAAATCAAACAGAAAACATGACGACAGCAGCACCCAAAATGACAACCAAGCTGTTACTTGTACCACAACTTAAGAGCACCTGTTTGCACTCACACCTAACATGATTAACCAGTGATCCAACTTCTTGCAGCCTGTGATCCAACATTATTGGCTACCGAAACAAACAAAACAAAATCACTGACTAATTACCTTTGACAATAAAGGCATGTGTGAACAAGTTCTGGTTTTGGGTGTTCTTAATGACTGATTCAAAGTTTTCTGAATTTTGTTTTACTCTCAGTTTGATGAAGATGAAATCCTTTTATACAGGTCATTTAAATACTTTTTCCAAATGTCCCCATCTTGTATAGTCAATCGCTGTGGCTTTAATTTTTCTGAGAAGCTCAGTTTGTTCCAGACCGTTTTCTGTTTCCTCAAGTGTGCCACTGTTGTAGAGGGATTCATTTTGTCTGATGGTCTGTTTAAATATTATTTTACAGTTTCAGCGGATTCGTGTTCTAATGTTTGGTCTTTTTTTTTTAGGCCTTTTTAAAAAATTTTTTACCTTTTTGATGGCTGTGTTCCTTTACAAGCTTTGCATTTAATGTGGCTTTCTGAAAGATATGATTATTGTCGTTTGCTGCTTTATTAATGCCTGAGGAGATTTGTTGATATTGTGTGTTATTGAATATGTTAAAGACCCCTTGAAACGGAAGTCAAAATGCCATTTACTCCCGTGAATTTAAGTATTTCTTGTAAAAACAATAAGTTAGGGTGGGACATGCCACAGATAATGATTGGCATCTACAGTAACCAGTCGCGCTGAATGTGCGTTACAACCCTCTGTGAAATTTAAATTTGATAACAGCTAGCAGCGTTAACATGGAGAACAGCCATGAGGAGAGCCTCGTCTCTGCTGTGGAGGACTTCTTTACACAACCATCCTCAAATCCAGCCAACTTCAGTGACTCAGACAGGGATGAAAGGGAGAATGAAGAGCCACTAGATTTTGGAATGAGGCCGTACATGTTCAAGCCGCTCTCTATAGCCGGCAGTACTGCTGAGCCGGCAGAGAGAGAGAGAGAGAGAGAGAGATCCAGCTCATCCCTGCGACGTGTGGTCAGGCACAATGGTTGATAACTGACAGCATCAAATGTAACGTAAATGACTGGGAGTCAGAGATACTCAAGAAAAAATTTTACTGGACACAGGATGAGTGTGTCTGTGCTTGGCCATATATTAGGCAAGGATAAGAGCAACACATATGTGATTTAAAAATAAATAAATAAAAAAACTGAAACTAAAATTCCATTTTCATTTCATGGGGACTTTAACTGAACATCTTATTTCATCTGAATTTAAAACTTGTATGTTACTTGTGTGTTGTTTTCTCTCTCTCTCTCTAGAGTGGACTGGATAAACCTCTAAAGCAGAAGGACTATCAATACATTTTTTATTGTGGCTTCCGACAAAGCCCTTTTGAGTGCTTTATGTCGGCACATGGCGAGCCTGCTATAAGTAGCCATAATCATTCATAAAGAGTTATGGCCTGTGGCTGCAATGCTGCAGAGGGATGGAGGGAGAGACTGGAGAGGAAAAGAAAGAGGAGAGGTGGAGAGAATTGGGAGCTTAAGAAAACTCAGCTGGGAGGGAGAAATAAATGATGTGAACGGCACAAAAAAAACAAAAAACTGAAATGCACACCACTGTGTTCTCTTATGAAATGTAATGGTTATCTGTGTGCTGTCTGGATTATTGAATAAACCACTGTCTCAGCAGGAAGTGCCACTCAAATGTCCAAACTGGGCACTGAAGCAAGGAGAAATGGGCTTTTAGATGGCACATGAATTATACTTTAGCTGCCACACCTACTACACTCAAACTGCAGTTTCACTGTCTGTGAGTTGAGGACAGGTTGTAGTGGCCAGACCGCCTGCTGTCATATCATCAAGGTATTAAACAAAGATGAAAATAACAATAATATTATATATGGCCTGTAAAACAATACCAATTTTAAATCAAAACCCAAGTTCCTGTTGAGGATTCCTGTTTTATTTAAAAGCAGCAGATAACTTCTGCAAATGAGCTAGCAAGCTAACGTTAGCTGTAGCATGAGACTCTTTGGGAAGCAAACCCGCCGGAGCCGTTTGTGTCGGCTCATGCTTTGTTTCGTTTGTTTTCTCTCTCTCTTTTAAGTCCAGTTTGAACTGAGACCAAACGGTTGCAGGGAAAGTTGCAGTGGAGTAAACTGGTCCGTCTCAGCTCGAGCTCGAGCCGACTGACGGTGTGGCTTGCAGACACTCAGTACGTTTACATGCATAAGGTAAGTCGAGCTACAGTTATACCTTGATTAGATCACTTAATTGGACTGCTGTCCTTGTCACAGTATACAAGCATCGAGGAAGAACCGCTTTATTGTCGAACTACGTTAGGCGGCGATATGCCCCGTTCAGCTGGTTGCTATTGGACCTCCTTCTGGTTAGCCAAGCAAGCAGCAAACATATTAACAACCAGCTAGTGAAATCCATGTCAAATGGTTAAAACAGAGAACATAGACACCACGGGGACTATCGACCATGTGCAGATCGCTTAGCTCTGCCTGGGTCCAGTTGAAGAGTATACATGCAGGAATGATTCAACTTCCTACCCTATTATCTGGGTGTTAGCTCCACTTTGAGAAATTTGACGTAGTAGGATTGCAGTCGGACTAACATGTTTACATGAGTTTTAAAAGTCCGGTTTTAGCCAGACTAACACAATAAATAGATTTTCTCTAACGTCATGTAAACATACTGACTGTTGTTGGCAGAGGTGGGTCAGAGCACAGTGCAAAAAGCAAAAACATTCCAAATCAGTTTAAGTGCTTCATATCCGCACACTTCTCAGGTAATGTGCGGCCTATTATCCTACAGCAATAGCGATCATGCACGTAACAGCTCGCATAAATAAATAAAAATCCAACCCAGGCATTAATAAAGCAGCAAACGACAACCCATGTTGTTGCTTTTTTCCCTTAAAAAATTATGCTTGAGACCAGAGAAACGGTGGAAAAATTTATTTGAATGTGGAAAAAATAACCAAGATGACTGACTGAATGCAACATTTTTAATCCGAAAAACAACATTGACTCTGGTCTATTAAATACAGGTCCTTGTATGTCAGCTTATATGTGCAGTGGCTGCAGCAAGTTGCTACTACGCTGCATGAAATTTCAAATCCTAGACCTGCACTTAGACCAGCTTTGCGCCGGTACAAAAACAGAGCCCATGGACCAAACATGGCAAAGAGAAAACAAAGCTCCTTACTAACCAACTTTGGGTTTACTTTTAAAAAGTTTGACCACAGCAACCGAAATGTAGGGGAGGAAGCTGGTTTGGCTGCTGCAGCTAATGTTCATACTGGTCCATCATCACTAGCCGACCTTTGTAAGACTTCAGCGTAACACTGGAGCACCAGTGAGGTTCCTATTGCTCCTGTTTGTTATGAAGAACTTCAAGGGGACACAGACTTACTTATTTTTTGGACACACACACACATCCTGGTCATTTCTAAGTAAAGTTTTTTCTGCTGCATGTGCACTCGCTTTCACTTTTTTTTTCATCCTGCACAAACCTGTTGCTACTCATTAACTGTGGTTTCCAGGATAGCCGCATGGTAATTATGAATACGTGACTTCGAAAAGCCATTTTCAGACACAAATTAACTGAGCAGCACTTTGCCAACTTTAACAGTCAACAACCAAGCTAGTTTGCAAGTTAAATACAGTCAGGCTAACATTGTTGATGCTGAACTTTGTCTTTACCAAGGTTGCCAGGTCTGTGTTACATCAACTAAATTCACAGTTTCAACATTCCACATCCTGCTATGGTAGCGTGTACAGACTGGCAGTTCTGCCAAAATACAAATACCAGCATCAGCCCATGTGGCCTCTCGCAGCAACATTGTGTCGATGGAAAATGGGGGCATTTAAAATGTAAAAACATGGCTACCTTGCAACATTTTGGCCAGGAGGCCTTTATTCTTTGTTTTGACACGGTGTAAGTCTTACATCTTGATGGAAGTGGTCCTGCATGTGGGAACAGAGTGGACGAGAAAGAGAGCGAGTAAGGAGTGAGTGAAGAGAAAGTTAGTCTGGCTCCGCCCTCCTTTCACTCAGCTCAGTTTTTGCTGAGAATCAGTTTGTTGACGAGGACCATCTTTAGAGTTACAGACACAAATTTTTGGCCAGGCTAATCAGCATCTAGCGGGAGTGGTTAAGTTTGGTGATGTAGAAGTCAAATGCTTGTTCACAGTAGTTCAATCATCGCGGAGGCCTATGACTTTGGTTTACTAGCCTGCCAAAAACCCCTCCTCAGTAAAAACTACAGAATATTAATTACAAGTAATGCTTTGACCAGACGGATAGCAACCTTAGGCCCATGTAACGCACTTCCTTTTTGTGATTACTACACGTATGGAAGAATAGAAGTCTTTAGAAAGAGTCTTTCTACAGATCTGTGCGATGCCTACATGAGACTCACGCAGCCTCGGGTACAACGCAACACATTAGGTTAATGTCCACTCTGTTCAATAATCACATACTGTTATATTGTGTTGTAATTGAGATTCCGACCTGTCATGCATCACGGAAAGAGAAAATCAGACGTTTTCCGTTTGAAATTCAGTCACAGTATCACCGGGTAGATGCAGCTACAGCTAACCGCTAACAGCAGAAGCCCCGCCTTCTCGCTCCCCAGAGACAGCGGCTCAAACATCAGCAGTCTGCGGGCTATATACAGACAGGACGAGTGGTGGCTAACATTAGTATTTTCACAAGTTGTAAAATAAACACAGATATTGTTATACGGACTATTTTCATCAGTTTTAATGCTTTTCTACAGTACACTTGTCTGTCTGTTTCACCAAATAGCCGGGCCCACAGCATATGTCATACAGTCAATATAGATGGTGACTGGTTCAAGGCTGCTGAAATAGTTTTACACTTAACCTGATACCACACCTACCAGGATTCAGATTCTGCAAAGAATTCCCAGTGGAGCGTGACCAGACTCATATCAAGAAGTGAATTTTTTCGCAAAGTGAATTACAGGGCTGGTTTACAAGACTAAAAGAAAGTAGGAAAGAAGGAAAAAGGGATGTTTAAGGGATGTATAAATGATGGTAGGGTATAGGAAAGAAATGACAAGAGAGAGATAGAGATAGAGAGAGAGACAGAGGGTAACGGGACGCACAGATAGGGGCAGGGCTTCTTAAACTAATGAGATATTGATTTGGGAGAGACACACCTCCGTACGGCTTCCGGCTGACACTCAGATAAATGGGCAGTCATTCATTATCCAGACAGAGACATTACACACATGCATGGGAAGAGAGAGACAGAGAGAGAGAGAGAGAGCAGTCATAGAGATAAGGATTTTACATTAAATACGCATATACAATGCAGGGGGGAAAACTGTACGACAGAAAATGATTTCTAAGTCATGAGAGGAGATTTTTTGAACTGAGGGCTTCTGGTTAGAGCAGAGGGATGGATTTAAAGGAAAGGTTGTGGCTGAGGCTGGCAAAAAATGTAATTTTTTAAAACGATACACAGCATGTATGCAACAGAAATCATTTTACAAAGTCTCACCTACAACCTCAGATACTGTGATTCCCTTCTCATGCCATTAAATTTACCATCAACTGTTCATCGCGGCAGTTTACAATGCCATATGTGGTATCACTGTAATCTTTGACCATCAAAACATCAGCAGACGTCACCTTTTCTGTGTTATCATGTTTGGCTCAGGGGAAATGATGCAAAATACACAATACAGTTACAGTAGAAAATTAAATGGCTGCCATTGTAACCACAATACAAATATGGGATTGTTCCATATCTGAACAGCTGGTTGAGTACCTAATCATTACTTCATTAACAGTCCTACATGTCCGTAGGTCACTAACGTTAAGTCTGTCTTTCCACACACTGAGAAAGTGCACTGGATAAAAATGTAAGTTTAATGTAACTAACCTGAACTTGCTCCTCCGTTCCTCAGTCAAAAGCCGTCTGGTAATTAAATCAAAGTCCAAGCACAACGTTCAAAGCCATAAGATTAGCAATGCTCAAACCTCCATTGGTCTCTAACAGAGTACGGTAAAGTTAGCAGTGCTTTGTAGGATTTCTGGCACACTGCTGGAGAATTTTAAGATCTTTTCAGATATTTCAGATCTCAGGACCTTCAGGGCAATTTAAGGTGAATTAAGACTTCCTTCTTCCCTGGGGCTTTTTGGTCCAATGAAGGGGGAGGAGGATGTATTCCAAAATATAATTCCAAAATTCATGTTATACCTAAATGTTTTGGCTGAATACGTTAAGTCCACATTACTCAGATTTTTAGAGTTGCAACTTCTTTTTAATTTGTTCTCACAACTTCAACAAAGAAACTTTGATAATGTATGTACATTTTAAACAAATAATCCTTTAGTGCAAATTTAGTCAGTTAAGTTCCTTTATTAAGTTTTCCCAAGGTAATCAGTTTCCTAATTTTCTTTTAGAAAACTCAACTACCTAGAATTTACAGTGCAGAAGTTATAATGTAAATCTGTGTCTGACTTCCTGTCCTGCTCGATCTGCTCTGTGCCAAATTGCTGCAGGGGACTCCGGATTACCGTAGCTAGACAGAGTAGATACACAACGTAGCCACAGCCGGTGGAAGCGCACACATTGAATAGTGTTGAAACTTATCAGTTCTGGTAGAATTCAGGGTTAGTTAGTGCCTTTTCCTGGATTTATGAAGTTATACAGTATTAGGTTTCAGATATTAAAGTGGTCTGTCAAAGGTCCACTGCGTCCATAACCATCCATACATCTGAAGCTCTGAGCCAAAGCCTCCATGTCTCATTCAACAATAAGCCGTACGAATCCAAGGATCCACCACCACTTGCACAGAAACACACTCATATACATACACACATAAAAACCATCACCAGCACGGTCACATCAGCATGTGGGGCCATAAAAGGGATAGTTAGAGTACACATTGTTCCCTCAGAAATGCAACAGAAGCAAACAGCTCAGTGCAAAAAGAATAGCCTGCCACAGACACTATTGGTCCTATCAGTAACCCAACCAATCAGCTTTCTTCTCTGAAAGAAACTGACATTCTAGATAAACTGCCAGCCTGAAATCAACCAGATCCGATATCCCTGTTGCTTCGTGAATCATTTTATGTCAGTGGACATCAGACTAGGTAAAAATATCTATTTGAGAAGTTTAGCTCCTCAGCTGCAAGCACAATTTGTAACCTCAGCAGATTCCTGAGAAGGAACTGAGCTATATTGACAATCATTCAAAATAAAAATGTTATTCTGAATATT
>JAQFJB010000010.1:18320201-18332400 GCA_029874875.1 Naso minor | reverse complement strand
CCTTAAAAGTGTCTTCTTGCCAGCAAAAGTCACTGAATTAATCTTAAAAAAAAAAAAAACAACGATGAAATTCTAAAGGTCTATAAAAGCTTTTGTAAAAGATCACAAAAGAGCTGAGAGACAATTGTGTTGTCCATTGCAGGTCTTTTCCCAACAACTACTGGGACAAGTTTATCAAGCGCAAGGTGAGTATGAGAAGCTCACACAGTCAGTTTCTGTACAATCTCGGAACCCATCGGCTGCATTCGCCGTCTGACTTTCCAGTAGACGGCGATGCAGCCTCTGGGGGCAAACCCCATTATTCTCGGGCTTCCGTTGGAGGAGGCGAATTTCCGTTTCCGACTTCCTTCTCCTCATGCAGCTCGCTGTTTACAGTCTGACTGTTCACGTGAGAATGGAATTGGAGTTGAGAGACCAGTTTACACGCCATTAACGGTTAACAGTCCACCATTAATTAACTACGAAAGACTACAACCGGAAACCAGGGCTTTTCCGGTACCAAGATCACCCCACCTTGCCTACGGAGACTAGTTTCTGTACAGTTTTACAACTTTGACCTGAAAGGATGAACCTGTGTTATTACGATCTCTCAAAGCAGACAAAGCAGCGACAGAAATGACTGCTGCTCTCCGTCTGTAATATGCAGGTGATCAACAAATACGGGGACCTGTACGGAGCTGAACGCATCGCTGAGCTGTTGGGCCTGGATAAGAGCGCTCTGGACTTTGACCCCACAGTGGAGACTGTAGAGAGGGAAGCCTCCCTGCTGTCCTGGTAAAAAAGCAAAAAAAAACACTCAAGTCTTGTTCTCTCTTTCCTCCGTAGGGGTTGTGTATACTTAGGTATGGATACAGACTCTGACCAATATAGTCAAACACTGTATAATGTACCACGTTATGTAATGGTTTTTGTTTTAAGAGGTTGTTGAAACTTCACTCAACGGCTTTGATGTTGTTGCTCGACTTGGGCTTAAAAGTTTGAGTGTTATTTGATCTAAGCACTAAAAAAGTGATGCTGTTGGATCCATGAGTTTGAACAAATACAATCCAATATCTCCACATTTTATTAAGCATTAGAATGACATGGATAGATTGACTGAAGTGTGTACATGTCAAATCAAAACTGAACATTCATAGATTTGTTGATCAATCATTAATCACTTCATAATCTTTAAAATATGTTTTTTTGCTTGTTTGTTTTTGTTTTTTTTAAAGCTTGCACGTCAGCTGCACTGCGGTGCCACTTTGTGATTCAACATTTTGTTTTTTTTGACAGGCTGAGCTCTATTGATACAAAGTACCACATCTGGAAACTGGGCGTTGTTTTGACTGACAATGTAAGTTTATTTAATGTTTAGGAAAAAAAAAATTTAGGTAAGAAATAAAAATGGTTTGGACAATAACGGTTGCTGTAACCCATTTGATCATTTTCTAAACGAGTTTAAATGCATTATTGCTATTCCTAATGGAGAGCAACATTTACCTTTACCTTGCGAGTTACTGAGGACAAGTTTAGTGAATCACAGCTCTGATAGTTAAGACACCCAGCAAACAACTTGCATGGAATTTTTCAAAGAATTTATAGGTTTTATCTGTCATGTAAGTCGGATACATGAGTGGGATACTGTTAAGACTGTGCTGGAAGACCAGTGTGTAAATAAAATTAGGTATTTTCATCCGTCCAGTCAAATCTTGAACATGCTTAAGGACAAATATACAAATACGAGAAGCATTTTTAAATTATTTATGATTAATGCGCTTCATTTCATCTCCTGCAGAACTTCCTGTATCTCATCTGGTACACCACCATGTCCATTTTTGGACACTTCAACAACTTCTTCTTTGCTGCCCATCTGCTGGACATCGCCATGGGCTTCAAGACGCTCCGTACCATCCTGTCCTCTGTCACTCACAATGGCAAGCAGGTAAGTGGTTTAACCAGCAGAGGGAGCCAGACTACAGATAAGACCAACATTAGGCCCTGCAATGTATGGCAGAGCAGAGCAGCTTTTCCTTTTTTCAAGCGTCTGATCGAACTACAGATCTTAAACATTAAGATAAATGTTGATGAGATTCTTAATTGTTACAAGTTAAGAAGAATGCAGATAAATATTGTACTACTGCCCTCATTTCACATTGAAATACATGTTAATCGAATCTGCACGGACATGCTGCATGTGATGGATTATGGGGAGAAAACAACCAGCATAGTGATTCATGCTGACCACCAACATAATTAAATCAAGAAATTATCTTGATGTAGCTTTGAAATGGAACCTGCTTGTTTATGAGCATTCACAGTCATCCAGGTCACAGGATACCTAGAAATAAACATTATGAGAAATAATGAATGGAATTAAGTATTATTATAACCACTATCTATTCGCTAGAGCATGAGGTAAGAAATGACCCCGCTTTCTCTTACTTACATGATGAAGAAAACCATTACTCTCTCACTCTGTTATCATTCAGTCTGTGTTTTGCTCCAGTGCCTCTGATACTTTGTGTTCACCCACTGACCTTTCTATAGCCTTATGCCACTTCTTGTAACCAGTTACTCAGGTCTACACATGCAGTAATAATGTTTGAAAAATGTACATATATACATATTAGGGCCTGACCAATAAGGGATTTTCAGGACTGATGCTGATAACGATGTTAGGGAGCAAAATAATTATTTAATATATCAGCTAATATTACTGTATATTTATCTATGTCTATCTATCTATCGATCTATCTATAGCTAAAAATTTAAGACAATCCCAAAGCATCCATCCCAAAAAGTAAAAGTGCACTTATGGGCTCACGAATGAGCACTGAACAAATTTTAAACACTTTTACTCAGCACTGTATTCTTGAACAAAACTGAATATAAACGTGCACACGCTGCAGTTGGGTGTGTGGATGGTATAATCATGGTGTAATCATAGGTGACTTGATTTATGAGGCAAACATTGATTATGACTGGAGATGCCCTTTAATCTGACTGAATTAACTAACTAAGTGAATACTGTCGGTTCAAATTGTCACTCAGGATAAATTACCGTCAAATACAGTTTTTTCCTAATACATGCAGATGCCATATTTTAATGAACTGTCTCCCCTTTAAGCTTGTGTTGACTGTGGGTCTGCTGGCCGTGGTCGTCTATCTCTACACTGTGGTGGCCTTCAACTTCTTCAGGAGGTTCTACAATAAGAGCGAGGATGAAGATGAGCCCGACATGAAGTGCGATGACATGATGACGGTACGTCCAACCACCTTTGACATGTAAAACTAGTATTAACGTCTGAAAAATTTATGACACTGAAAATTTTCTTCCTTTTGTGGAAGTGAAAAAGACTGCAACTCTCAGCAAGGGCAGGTGTTTGAAAAAGATTCCTGAGGCTTTGATTTTTGAATGGTTGTCTGGAACATTTAAGCGTAACGACCTTCATCGCTGTTTGAATGAATGCAGGAGGTGACTGCTGGACAAAGTGGGGAGTTTTAATTTATTTATTGGTAACGTCGTGTGTCATCCAGGTTTTGAAAATAATTATCAAACGGTTCACGGAATAAAAAAGTTTTCAAATTATTTATTTTCCTTAACATTTTCATTACAGAGATGAAAGTGCATGTACTTTAGTTAGTCTGAAATAAAGGATAAATAAAAATTGCATTTCGTTTTTCATTTTACATCCCTACTACAGAAGAAGACAGCAGTTTATTCAGCATTTCAGCTTAAAAACCATCCAAGTTACTTCAATTTTTTCTCTTGGCAGTGCTATTTGTTCCACATGTACGTGGGTGTGAGAGCTGGAGGAGGTATTGGAGACGAGTTGGAGGACCCAGCTGGAGACCCCTATGAGCTCTACCGCATCCTGTTCGACATCACCTTCTTCTTCTTTGTCATTGTCATCCTGCTGGCCATCATTCAGGGTACAGCTGCCCTCTCTTTTCATGCCATTTATCATGGGTGGTTTTTAATACAGACCACATGTATATTTCTTCTGTATCCTATTATTATGGGATGTTATTATTCCATATCAATCAGTTGAATGTGTGCTAAGAAATACTCGGGACTATGACCAATTGTTGCACCCTCCTTCAGGTTTGATCATTGATGCTTTTGGTGAGCTAAGAGACCAGCAGGAGCAGGTGAAGGAGGACATGGAGGTGAGACTTTCAGAAATCATTTATCAGCCACAAAGTTCTTTTCCTTGAGTCATACAGTGATGCTCTAATGGGGAAAAAAGTAGTCTTACTCTGGGTGCTTTCACAGCCAATCTGTTTGTTTCCAACGATCCATCTCCGGTGCATTCATTCAGTTAGTCTGGTTGATCTTGGCTGGTGTGAAAGTTAGTCAGTCAAGTTCAAGTGAAGACTAAACAGACGGTCTGAGAAGATGAAGCTCTCTGTTCTCTTCCAGACTCAGACTCAGGTGTGGTTCTTGTGGTGTAAAAACAAAGCAGTCCACGCAGGATTTTATTGCAGTAGATGTGCGATTCCAACAAGCTACAGCTGAAGTTGTTAAATTGTCAATGAGGTGATCGTAAAAGCAACCCACAGTATTATTAATGGAAATAATTTATGTGTGTCTAATGAGTAAATCAAAAGGGAAACAAGTAAGACAGTGATGTTTGTGTTCTTTGTCTTTTGGCAGTTTAATTAGAAAGTGAAACACAGTAACACTATTCTCCCGTAATGTTTTGATAAAAGCCGGCTTCTCTTCCCCTCCAGTTCCTACCTGCTTGTCATTTGTCGAACGAAGGTCCCAGCTCATAATGGTCATAATTATTTCTTCATAAGCAGTTTGTGACACCAGAGAGGAGAAGTTAACACACCAGTTTCAGTAACATGTTGCAGGATTTACTATCAGTCCCTGGAGGAGTCAGTACAAAAAATGGCTTTTTTTTTCCCTTGATCAAGGTCACATCAACCAAACTATATGTAACCAAAATAAAGCAAGAATAAGAGTATGCCAAATGAGTAGGCTTTAATTTGAGCTAGGACTAAGTTGGAAACCAAGATTTCAAAGGAAGGGGAAGGGGAAGGTGGAGTTTGCTTACGCCCGGTGAGCCTCTAATAGAAGTACCAGTGGATAACAACACATTACGTGGCACAGTCACCATACCAGCCTGCCCACGGACAGATGTTTGTTAGCACTGTGTTAGATTGATTTATTATGACATTTAAAAAAGGAAGAGGTACTAATAAACACTTCACTATTACAGCTTTTGCTACTGTTGATGCACAGGGCAGCCATCTTGGATTCTGAGATCTTAGAATCCCACCAGAGATTTTTTTTTTCCTCCTCCAGTTCAAATTTCCGAACAGGAACTTAAAAATTCCATCTCCCCACTTTAAATGAAATGCACCATTTTGTTGATCTACTGTGGTGGTTTAAAAATGCAAACATCCCCTCTTCTTTCAGACCAAATGCTTCATCTGCGGCATTGGGAATGACTACTTTGACCGGACGCCTCATGGGTTCGAAACCCACACCTTACAAGAGCACAACCTGGCTAACTACTTGTAAGTGCAGCAACACACACACACACATACACACAGAAAAAGACCACAGTTTGAAGTGTTCTGATTTTCTTGATTGTACCCTCATGTCCTCCTGTGTGCAGGTTCTTCTTGATGTACCTGATCAACAAGGATGAGACCGAACACACGGGTCAGGTACATGATCAGTTTCACCACTTGTACTTCCCTCAAACATTTTCTCTGAGATGCTATTTATCTTGTATTTCATGTCTGATCAATCTCAAGACAGCAAAGGAAGGTCACAAAGACTTCAGTAGGTTTTACTTGTGCAACGTTTCAACCCACTTGTTATGTTGCATAAGTGCAGCTTAGCAGGAGGAAGGAGCAATGCGTGGGTTCACTTTGTCTTTTTTGATATTAACTTGTTACTGTCCTGCACCTGAGATGCATATTATTATTTGATGTGCATGTACTGACTGTTTTTATTTTACAAATTTAGCAAAAAGGACTTTGTTGCAACATTACCTTTTAGTGTGTCTGCAGAAAATAAAGATGGACCTTATTGATCATTAATTTTAGGTCTTAATCCAAATGAAAGATGGAATGTACTTGCGATTTTTTTTTAACTTACTGCAATATCCTGGCTTCTGACAGTATTACTCAGTATGTGGTCTTTATTTTTTGGAACAGAGTTGGTTTCAAATTTGCAACACCCAAGCTGATGATTTGCATAATGAAATTATTTCCTGTTGCTCAGTTAGACACGTTTTACCACTCACGCCAGTTATAATGCTTATTACTTTTGCATGAGCATGTAAGACCCCGCTAAGGCTCATTTGACACTTTCATCAATCATTTGTGAAACTTCACAGTGAGATCTGCAATGAATCATCCTCACAAATTGCTTTTTTCAAATGGGCTCATGTTTCCTCCTGACAAAGCTAAAAGCCATTCAAGTCAAAGCCCATGATTAAAGGTCACTCCATCATTTTAGTGATGCATTTACATTAGGTAAGAGTTACACAGAGAGAGATTAAACAAAAATTGTCATAACTACAGCAGCAGAGAGCAAATAAGTTGAAATTTAGATCCTTCTCTTTGAATCCTAGTAGCCTCTCGCTCCAGCTATGCACACATTCAGGTGTAACTTTATTTTATTTATTTCAAAAAAAGTCTTTTTTAAGGGAAGACATTGCTTCTTACTCACACTGTTACACTGTGTCAGGGAAGCCATACAAGTAACTTACTTAAACTTCCCTGAGCAAGTTTAAATTATTCTTCAACTAATGTAAAATTAGCTTACTTAAAGCGAAATGGCACCAATTTCAAACAAAACATCTGTCCACAGGTGTTGGAATATTAATACGTGTGTATAAAATTACAAAAAAAATGCCACGAGTGATGTCACTTGAGTCAGCATCACATGGCGCTAAAGATATTGAAAATTTGGAGTTGTGAAGTTAAATAGAAGTAAGCCGACCAGATTTTTGTAATCTGCTCACGTTTGCTTAAAGTTAGCTGCTCAAGGCTACATTAGCTGCTACTAGCTTAGCATTACATTACTGTTGGGTGATATAGGTGCCAGGTTTTGACAGCAAAGAACTGTACAAGGAAAATATCTGCTGAATCAGTGTGGATGCTTCAAAAAGAAAAAAAAAAAAAATCTGACAATTAGGGCCCGACTTATAAATTAGTTTACTGATATTATCGGCTGATATCAGCCTATTGTTGTTATATCTTTACAGTAGCATTGACATGGCACGACCTACTCAAGTGTAGAGTTTAGTGTGGAGCTAGTCACATCGTAGCAGTTTTTGTCGATTTTGCATTTTAATTCAGGATTAAACTTAAAATCAGCTGTTGAGGCAAACTGCTGGACCTAAGATTTCCCATAATGCAACCCTTTTTTTGCTGACCCTCCAGAACCTTGGTGATCATGATACAGTTTTTTAGAAGGCTTAGTGATAATTCCATTACTAGTAAACTGATTTTATTGTGTAAAATAAATAGAGTAGCCCTTTAAACCTTTATACACTACATTTGCAGATGTTTTGTTATTCTTTCCTCTCCAGGAGTCCTTTGTGTGGAAGATGTACCAAGAGAGATGCTGGGACTTCTTTCCTACTGGAGACTGCTTCCGTAAACAATATGAGGACCAGTTGGGTTAGAGAGGGCAGCCTCGCTCGGGGGCCCCAAACAGCCCTCTCTGCTTTCCTTCTATCTGAAAGAGACACTGAACTTGACGTAACCCTGCTAACAGAAGCTGAACTCTCTCTGGACTTTCTCTGCTGCCATGGTGTCAAAATGTGAAGAAAAAAAAACAAAAATCATCCATTTTGAATTGGACATTTGGGGGTTTGTGCATTCAAGGCCTCTTCCTTGTTACCGAAAATAGTCACTTGCCACGACGCCTCTTTTATGCAAATTCTTCTTTTGATTCTGATTCACATTGCCTTTTCACTTGCTTAACCCCAACCTGTTGCACAATTTGTTGTGTGTAGACATTTGATACACGTAAAAGGGTTACAGCATGACAACTGAATGTCTGAATATGCACAATTTCTAGATTAACGCCGGGATGTTTGTGTCACTTACTACGAAACCAACAGAGTGGATGTGTGCTGCTACTATTGATCCAGTTCAACAACCATTGACGTGAGTGTAACCTGATCTGCCTTTCAAATCTGTCAAATGAAATCAAGAGTTACAGAAGATGGTTCTTCCAGGACCAGAGACGACTCACTTTAGGTGTTTATCAAGTGCCGACGTGCCTTATAAGAAGCTATGCAAAAAAAAAAAAAAAAACTTAATCATTTTTGTTCCTCCTGACATGAGCAGTGCGTTCTAGTTCTGGATTAGTTACAAGCAATTTAGCTCAAGCTAGTTTTGTGGCTTTTAAATGCATAAAGAAGAAAACATTTGTTGTATAAAATCTAGAGGTTCCTTGTGTAAATGTTGCTTAGTTTGGTTTTGTTTCTGAAGCTGTGGTGTCCTGCCCGCCTGCACTTCTTTCCACAGTAGAAGAGCCCCACGACAAAATGAAAAAAAACAACTTGGTTCATGGATTTATTGACAGCTAAATGGTTGACTGCTATTGTATGGCCATTTGTATGTATGTAGTAGCTTTGGTAAACAGCATTTCTTTCGATGAGGGGAGAGAAATGAATAAAGTTATTGACGCAATAAATGTAACGTGTTATTCGTCCCTTCAGCAGCTGAGATCTCTGACGGCGACTCTCCTGTGGCGTGTAACTCCCGCAGTCTTAACAGGGAACAGAGAATTTTTTTTTCTCTGAAAAAGTACAGTGGGAACATCATGACACACTCTCACAAACATTTGAGACATTCTGTACCATCTCGAAACAGAGTGTCTCTTATTCAGCCACAGAAAACCAGGTGAACAAGTGATTTGGCCACAAGTTACCAAAAGTCCAACTCTCTCTTTCACGAATGCATTTCTAGCATGTAAACTTGTAAATCAGCTTCGAGCATTTGATCTGTTAAGGACGGAAATTTAAGTAGATACTTTGAAATCAAAGTCCAGTTTGCATTTGTCACCTCTTCTGTCTTTGAAAAAGTCTCTCTGGGTGTTAATGTTCAGGAGATCATGCTGTCGAGCCAATCTTCCAGGTCCTCTTCTGTCACTTCCTTCCTGATGGGAGCAGATTTGGGAGGTGTGATGTCTTTGTCTTTCACCTCCTCCATCTTCTCTTCTATCACCTCCAGCACCACCTCCTTCACCTCCTCACATGCTGCAAATTAATAGAACACATGATGAAAAAAGAATTAGACTTGTACCATAATATGAGTTTTTAACTTGATTTTGAGTTCTTAAATTAAATCCTTAACTTCAACTTCTGAATCTGGACAGTTTCTTTTCAGTGAAGTTTTTTAACTCCTGATTATTTTGGTGTGTTCAAAGCAAAAGTTTAATATTTTTTTTTAGGGATAAAAGATCATTCCCTTTTAGGCAGAAAGAGGAAAGGAAAAAAAGATACCACTAATGTCTGTACGGTATACATAAAGCCACAGCCAGCAGCTGGTCAGCTTAGCTTAGCTTTACGGAAACACATATAGCTAACCTGTCTGTAAAACAAAATGAGCCCTTCCAGCACCTTCAAAGCTCGGTAATTAACATGTTATATCTTCTTTGTTATAACAGAGAATAAAAAGGCAGTGAAATAAGCATTTCATGTTAAACATTTCCACGATGTCTCAAATTTTGTTTCTTTCTCCACACAGCTTAAAACCCCAGCTGCAGCTTCACAAAAGCAGAGCATACCTGTTGACATTTTCAGATTTTTCTTTTTTAGTGTAATTTTTTGCACTTCCTCCATGGGTAAGTAGGCTACATAGTTAAACTGGTTTCTTTTTTTGTCTGTTTAGTCACATGAAACAATTGAGTTTGCCTGTTATTTTGAAATTGGACCTGTTCTCTATGTATTGTCTGCCCGACTAGCTACTCTGTACAGTTAGATACAGCTCCTGCCAAAAACAGTCTAGCTGTTTCAGTCTTGATGCTAAGCTAAATGGCTGTTAGCTGTAGCTTCATATTTACAGGTATGAGATTGTCACAAATCCTCTCATGTAACTGAGTGTATTTCCTAAAGTGTTGCACTACTTCCTTAAGTTTGAAAACAAACAGTTTGCGCTCACTTGTCTCTTCTGCAACATCGACAGACTGGTTTCCTGAAACACCACCGACTGGCTTCTGTAAACTGAGCAGCTGCTCCAGCTCTTCATCATCTTCATCATGCACCGACAGAGACTCTGCAGTACTCGAGGAAACCTGTGAGCCTGAGACGGACGCCGTGTCTGTTTGCATGGAGGCTTTCTGGTTGCTGCTGAGCACTTTTGGAGCAGTCGACGGAGGAGTGGATGAGGCTGTTTTGAGCATCTCTTGTTTAGGTGTGAGGGTCAGAGTGGGCAGCTCCACTGGTGTCGAGACCTGAAACAAGAATAGTGGTATTATGGCTGCAACAGGGCAAACAGGTGAGATTGTAAACACTGAAAAACCTGCAACCGAGGTCCAAAAATTGGTTTGCGGTTACAGTTCAGCTTTTTTAAAGTGCAGGAGATGCAGTCAAACAGCCCACCTGAACCAACTCGGCCTCCAGGTTGAGTCTCTGATGGAGAGGCACTTGTTGGAGGCTCTGAGCGAGAGCTGGGAGGTCCACAAACACTGCAGACATCTAAGATAAAATAACACTTACTCAATCACCCAAAAGGAAAATCTGTGGTGTCACAGCAGCAAAAAAAACAAAAACAAATCTACATCCACTGTAGGAGGAAATCAAAGGAAACAGGAGGTCATAAAAAGCAGCCATTTGCAGCAACAATATATTAAACATGTTATTTTCAGATTTGTCTCACACTGATAAATACTTTTAAAAAACAGAGGAAACTTCACCAGAATGTGAAATCAAAACAAATGTAATCATTGGGTGATCCTTTTGTGTCCGAGGACGTGAAACTGCAGAAAAATATTTACATGTTAAATGTTTTCTTATGACTGCAAGAGGCATTCTAGTGCAGGTCAATACTCTTTTGTACTTGCACAGAAGTGAAACAAAACATTGTAGCTCTGACTGTACGCAAGAACAAGAAAGAGTTCAGGAACTGTTACATAATCTGACTGAGTCGATACATTACTTTACATCCACAGACAGAAGTGCTGAAAGAGAAGAGATGAAACTCAAAAGCTGCCAATTTTAAGATTGTAGAGAACACGTGTTAAAATAACATGTTTGCATTCAGTATTATGTTCTAGATGTTTGTCATGTGAGTAAAATAAATGCTACTTTATTGGAAGTCAAAATCCTAGAGTCTCATAGTTGTTGAGCTTTCACCTGAACCAAAGTGTTAAATTCAACAGAAATGTTGGAAGCTAATAGAGAACCTTTTCACACCTTCAGTGCTCATTTAATCCAATTAATAACTTTTTTTTTTTTTTTTTTTAAATTGAGATTTTTATTTTTTAATTTCACTGGCACAATAATAATGTTTTTATGACACTGGGGACAACGGCAGAAACTTTAATCACAATGCTCAGGACTAGTTTGAATTCTGCAGCTCATTTTGTTTTGCTGCTTTGTTTTTTACATCTCGAGCAAACGGATCAAACTGATTCGGAGCGATGCCACTTCTTTTCATCAAACCAAGGCTTGACTGTTTGGTCAGAGGAAGGTTTCACAGCTGTAATTTGGGTCTGGGTAAAACTGAACAGTCAGAATGATCTGACCTAACGAGGTTGGTGTGATAGGACCCAACACTACGTGAGCTCTTTCTGCTTGAACTGTAGTGCATCGTCAATCCCGCTGTAAAGTCTGCTTGAGGGATCTATACCTCTCAAAAGAGGGTTAAATCCATGAAACGCAAAGAGACAACGGAGCGCTGCAGATTGTGTAACATATAGATTTACCTGACTGGCTGCAAATGAGTCCATCTTCCAGTCCTTCTCTTCTGAAAACCGGAATTGAGTGAACGAATCCCCTGAGAAACACACAGAGAAACCGAGTTTGACATCTAACTGCTGCTTTCAATTCCCTGCAGGACTGCCGCTAACTGGAGCAGTCTGTTCAGCTCAACTCGAAGCAACACTTTGCATATTATTCATTTTAAGTACAAAGACAACTCCGAGCTGTGTGGGACTGAACCGCTTGCAGTGCTCATGTCAGCCAAGCGAGTGGCCTTCACACTGAAAGTGTCTGAAATGCTAAACCAGTGGTTT
>JAQFJB010000010.1:18309066-18320101 GCA_029874875.1 Naso minor | reverse complement strand
ATGTAAACCGATCAGTACGGGAGCTAACGCAGGGTGAGCGTGTGATGCCGCTTTGCTTCCAAAACATCAACAGGCTGAGGGCTCCTGAAACTACAAAGAAACTGAGGTTGTATTATTAATAAGCAATAACAGCAGCAGCGCCACACATTCAGCAGACGGGTGCTGATGGCTGGCAGAGCTAAAGAAAGCAGATGTAGTGAGCAGTGAGTGCAGAGGTGAGATCATGTACGAGTAATGCCGAGTCAAAAAAAAAAAACAACCACTCGACAAGGACGCAAACAGTGTCAGGGTTGAAGCACCACTATTACAACCCCTCGTGTTGTGGACTCTGTTTTCATTACCACCTAGCAGCAGCACAGACTTTGTTGGTTATGAATAATCATGAAGGTGCTCATCTTTGTTCAAACAAAGATGTAAGAAACACCTGAAGGCTACATGCTGCTCTCAGTAAGCCAGTCCTTTCTTATTACAGCAAAGAAAATGGGCTGCACGATTTGGAAAAAATATCTAATCTCGATTATTGGGACTGCGCTATGATTTGTTATATTAGAGGAAATTATAATTCTTTACATTAATATTCTAATTTTTACTAAAAAAAACACAAATAATTAAAGTGTGATTTTTGGCAGGGATCTGTACTAAACAAAGATGTTTTCTTATGTCTGTAGAATATGATAGGCCAGGACAACTCTGCAGCACCACAATATCTGAATTAAAATTGTATTTTGACACACACATTTCTCCTTTAACAAACATTGCCCCAAATTAAAGTAGGCCATATTGCGATTTTGATTACATTTTGATTAATTGTGGAGTCCTACAATGCAAGTTTATGCATAGCACAATTAAAACACAAGGCAATTCAAAGTGCTCTAAAGAGGCATAAAAATCTGAAAACAGTAGAACTGCATTTCAAGCACAATTAAAACAAATGCAAATAAAACACATGAATAGCTATGAAAGTCATGTATCTGCCTTACTGGAAAGCCTCAGTAGACGGTAATGTTTTACGCCCTGATTTAAAAGAGCTGACAGTTAAAGCACACTTCAGCTATTCAGGAAGTTTCTTCTACACGCTTGTGATCCTGGGAACGCAAAGTAAACCTGCCCCTCGTGACCTGAAGGGTCTGGATGCTTCGTAAAATACAAGCAACGAGGGAGGGAAAATGCTTCACTTCTGTAAGAGGAACAGTCTGTCACAATCACTTTGTTTTCCACGAGTAAGACGAGAAAGACTGACATCGCTCTCATGTCTGGGCTGAATATGACCTGCAGCCAGCGAGCGATTAGCCTAGCTTAGCATAAAGACTGGAAGCAGGTGAGAGCGGCTAGCTAAGCTCTGTCCAAAATTTAAAAGTAATCTGATTCTGAATCCACTCACTGCATTTCCTCAATCTACACACAAACTAATGTGAACAATTTATTTAAGGGGATGTTAAGAACATCACTATTGTTCACTATTATTGTCTTCTGAATGTAAATATAAATGTATGTGTCATATGTGTGCATCATGAAGAGGCTACAGCTTACATTATATTGTGAGATGGTGCTGTGAGAAGACAATGAAATGACCTTGATTGATTGATATTTCTTGATTGAATAGTTACTTTCTGGAATCTTGACTTCACAGTGAGGTTGCCAGGTAACCAGCACAGACACTGCACAAAGAGTAGCAAATAATTAAAATGTTCTATTCCTATTATATTTTGTCCATGGAAACAAGCCTTTTGTATGGAATTAGTGACAGCAAATATTGTTGAAAGTTTTCTGCTGGGTAAAAAGCTCAAAACAATGACTGAATTAAATAAATAAATTTAATTACGTCACTGCAGTGAATTATTAACAAAAGCGTGGGAGAAAGTAGCCTTGAAAATGTTGACAATGGGCAGAAACGATTACAGATAAAGGCTTGGTTTTTATAATTAATCCTGTTGTGTGAGTGCTCGTGGCAGGAAACATATTGCATGATCACATCATCTTAACCGTCACCTGTCAAATACGGGTGTAATATACTTTTTTTAATACATAAGTTGTTTTTTTTTAAGTCATAGCTTCATATCTATCGTGCAATACTGAATGTCAACAACACACATGAAGAATGAATGAGACTCCTGCAGGCTCATGTGATTCTTTCTACATTTGGTTTATAACCAGAGCAGCTGAGGAGTTTGCAGCTCGAAGCTTCAGCCACCACAGGCGGTCACAGAGAAAAAACGCTGGGGCCCAACAGATATGGGATTTTTGGGGCCGATGGAGCAAAGGACAGGCGTGTCTCATTCAGAGGAGACAGGACACAAAAGCCGGTACGCAGAGATGATTACGGCTGTGTGTCTATAATGCTTGGTGCTCGGGTGCCGTCAAAGCTGATGGACGGTGTTCACTGTCGAGTTTCTGATGCCGAGGCGTTGACCACTTTACCTGCCCCGATTCATCATCAGTGTTTATATTGTTGTGGTTTCACATCCCAACAGATGCAAATTCAAAAAACGTCCTGCACGAACTGTATGACGTCATCAGCAGCAACATGTCTCTCCTATGTGGGCAGAAATGAGCTAAATCAGAATTTCCTTTTTGCACTGAAAAAATTGCAATTAATTTACCTTCCTTGATAATGTGAGCATACTGATATATTGGTTGGGAAAATACAGTTAAAAAACACCAAATCAATAGCCATCAAGGTGTAAACAGACCTAAAAACAGAGGGTGTGTTACTCTTCCTCGCTTGAATCAAAGCGCGCTGAATCAAAACAGTGTGACTTTTTTTAGTCACTAACAGAGCAGACTGTGGTCAGCATGTCACACACAGATGGGCAGTCAGTGGGAGACCTGACAGCCAGTCGTAGCCTCTCGTTTTGTCCCTCTGCTCCCTGTGCATCACATCAAACACACTCTGCCCTCCAGGCGGGATAGTGAGCGCCATCTGCAGTTGTCCTTGATTGCTCGGGGCGAACGGAAAGCGAAAAGGTCAAGAAGGAGAAGCTGCAGGAGGGCTTTTTGTCTGCGGGCCAAGGCCCTGCTGTCAGACAGGCAGAGGAAAGATGATTTATGAAAAGACGCATTATCGGGGTTACAATGACTGCCAGGCAGACAGACGAGAGAGGGGAACAGGAACATCAGCTTTATGTGACAGCTCCAGGAGTGTGATGCCATTATGTTGGACCACGTGTGTGTTATCTCTAAGATCGGCTGATTTTCACCCTTACAGGGAACAGTGTGGTCGCATAACACCTGACTTTGGTGGACATGCCATCAAAACTTAAAACCTAATTCAAAGGACTACTGTTATCTTAAGCAAATTAACCAAATAAATTAACCAACTGTCCATTTCATTCTTAACACCTCACTTTTAAATAAGAAACCAGGGAATCATGAGGCCTACTTGGCAACAAAACAAGACAGATTCAATCAGGTAAACAGGATTAACTTCAACATAATGATACCTGAAATAAACTTTAGCTGCTGCTTTATGTCTCACAATAATCACTATCAATTACAAAACTTGAACGCGTAGTAGCTCTTATTGAAGCTCTTACTTTTATTTATTTTTTATTTTCTCTGGGTTCATTTATAGAATTGGTTGACAATGTATAAGAATGATAAATATTCTCTAATGAAGTTATTTATTAGAAAGCAGTCTTCTGAGTACTTCTGCATAGTCGTATTAGTGCAAAACTGGTCAACAATCGATACAGAAAAGGTTTATTTCTATTCCAGCTCAAAAATTCACTACAGTGGCCACCACATCCTTCACCGATGAATTTTACTCCTTTAAAATCAGTTTCTGTGTTGGTCTTTAAATTCTCATATCAGTCGTGCTCTCAGATAAACTATGAGAAGAGCTGGGCCCGACCGATACATGGGTTTGCCGATATTATCGGCCAATACCGGCCTATTGCAGATGCATCAGTATTGGCATATGGGTTCTCCAATAAGTGCCGATACTAAAACTGTTTCTTAACGCTGGAAAACTGCTTGGACTCGTAATTCAAAATGGTGTAATCACAAAGTTTGTCCAGCAGAGGGCGGTCCATTTTAATTGGTAATCCGTGTTTCCTGTGCAGTGCACTGATGTTGGAATAAAGTTTGTTCAATATCCTGCCTCTCTTACATATCTTTGTCACACATATTTGATAACCACATTCAAAATATTATTTATAGAATATCAGCCGATATATCAGATATCAGAATTTTCTTACTCCCTAATATCGTACTCGGCATCAGTCCCAAAAATCCCACATCGGTCAGCCCTAGAGAGAGGTAAAATAATTAAAACACTTCTAGGCAGATTTTTTTTAAAATTATTTTTACACAACTGCCCATATTTTTTTTTAAACTAGAGTTGAAAATAATTTAGTTTTCATGCTTATTATTCAGAATAATCTAATATTAGAGCTGATCTATTGCTGTCAGATCTGCATTATTCTCAAATATCAGTGCAGAGGCCATAAACACTCCAGCTCTTCCTGGGCTCGAATGGAAATCCAGAATGATGCATCAAAGACTCACATATTTTAATTTAAGCCATAATTTGCGATTCATCACAGAGTCCAGGAAACTCTGTGTAATCATGTCATTCGAATGTTATTATGTGCACTCCAGTGTTAATGGAGCAGTTCCAGGATTTAGTGTTCGACTCCTGTCGGGTTCATTCCTCCTGCTTTGCTGTTGTTCACAGATCCGAACTGAATAACTGAGTCAAAAGGTAAATCTCACCCTTCAACAGAGGCTGCAGTGAAATACCTCACTCTCATGCTCACTTTTTTTTTTTCCAGCTCCTGCTCCCCTCTGTTTAACATCTTCCCAGACCCTAATCCTCCTCCTCCTGCTCTGTCTCCATCAGTGTGTCTCCAACACACAGAACTGCTGACACCAGTGAACTGCCTCCCTCCTACACCTCAGAGCCCAGTGCCATCCTGATCTGTGTCCATGGAAATACCAGCCCAGGTAGTTCGGAGGCACTGACACAACCATGGCAACAGCTGCCAGTGAGGATGAGAGAAACTTCTGTCAAACCTCCAGGAGACAAAGAGAGAGAGAGAGAGAGAGAGAGAGAGAGAGAGGGGATTGGAGGAGGAGGGATGTGTGTGTGTGTGTGTGTGTGTGTGTGTGTGTGTTTGTTAAGAAGAAAGAGAAGGGAATGAAGACAAATGAAAGAGAGCAAGGCTGACTCCTCATTCCTGCTCTTTCAAAACACATCTCTGAGACTTGGCTAACACTGTTTTAAGTGCTTAGTTAGACTCGCAGCCTCAGATGTGTCATCAAGCTGCATGAAAAACAGACATTTTCCAATATGAATTTAAATCACACTGTGCTCTGCTAAATAAACACTGCTAGTAAAATCACAGGCTGGTGCTGCAGATATAACAATGAGTTTTGGTTTCAGCGTTTCCTGTGTGAAAAATAGAATTGTGAGTTGCAGCTCTCGTGAAGATAGTGAGCTTTTATTTGTTTTATATCATTGTAAACTAAAAATCTTCAGGTTTTGAACGCACAAAATCTTAGTTGCATTTTCCAGCTGGAAAAGAGGCGTGGTGAGAGGGCTTTCAAGGCTGTGTTACTCTTTTTCAGGATTCTAATTAATTTTTTTTTTTTTTTTAAGAACACCGTTTGTTGGAATACTGTTAGAAATGGGCACAACTCCAAAGCATCTGACAGATTTTTGACAGGGGAAAGAAAATGCTCACCGGCAAAGTCATCATTCAGATCCAAAATATTATGAATATGAATCAGAGGAATCCTCTTTTGCTTTTAACTGAGAAAATATTGGAGTTAGCAGAAGAGATGATTAAACAAAAAGATATTTAAAAAGTCTGGATGATGTTTCTTTAAAAATGAAATTCATCTTGGCTCATGTCGATACTGGTTTCCTCTATATTGTAAAGGATAAAAAAAAGAAAATCTAAGTTTATACAGGAAGTGAGTTGGGTTTTTTTTGTTTTCTCATAAAAAGAAAAAGTTTACGTAACCCTGGATTTTGATCAATCAAGTACAATTTCTCAGAGTCCAGGATGAGTTCTTAAATTGCCTGTTTTCTCCAAAACCCAAAGATATGCAGTCAGAATCTAAGAATACTCACATTTAGCTTTGGGATAATTACTTAAATGGTCACTCAAGTAGCATAGCTAAACATTTCAACTCATAATTAACTTACTGATTGATCGTTTTAAGTAATCGAGAAGGATTCACAGCTACATGCAAAATGTTGTTACTTCTCTTTATTAAGCTTCAGTCTATATTCCACACACTTTCTGTTCATCCCCAAATTATTCCAGTTCACTTGGAAAGATCAACCAAAATTTGGAAACTTTTCCTGTCTTGTGAAGGAATTTTGGTTCATATTATGGATAACTAGAACAAAGCTTGGCAGTACAGAATCTCACTCAACATAAATTAGAGATTAAAGATCAATTCACGGTTCAAATGATGCCTTTGTGTGTCAGCAGGGCCGGTAAACCTCTGTGAGTTATTCCAGAGTGAATAAACACTGCATTACTCATACTGCGCTAAGTGGCTCGGCTGGCATTGTGTAACTTCTGTATAATGTGGTATCCTGTCTCTTGACATCTTGCTGGCTGAACCCCATATTAACAAATGTGGTTTTCTGCTTGCAATCTGCGGCTCCTCTGAGCTATCTATGGCTCCCTAATGCTGTGTCCCGCTCTCATCTTTTATATTAAGGGTGTGTGGGGCTTCGCGGCTGCCTTTCTGTTCCGCTCTGCTCTTTTCGTGCTCCACTCGACTCTACTCTGCTCTCACCCTGCCGCGGTTCATCCTCACCCCTCTCCTCTCGTTCTGCTCTGAGAGACTGTGGAGCACTGCCACTGAGTCAGGATGAAGATAAGACATGATGCAGCTTGAACATGGCCAGGGATCCAGGAAATGCACTCAAGCTGACGGCAAAAAAGGACACTTGGTTTTAATGGCAACTTGCATCTTACTTCAGCCAGCATTTACACGCCTACTTCATATGTCCTCGATATGAGTTCTGCAGCATCTGAGCTGAAACATCATTTCAGTCAAATTTCAGGCAAAAAATGTCAAGCATTTCCTGGTATGAACTTCTCTTATATGACAACTTGCAGCTTTTGTCTCTTTTATGACATTCTAAATGGAATTTCTGAGCTTAAAAGCAGTGCAAGGACCTTTTGGAGAAAGAGTTACTCTGCGGCATAAACCCATTCGCAGATTTATCAATACTAAAATCAGTCTTTATTTGCAGATCTATACTGTAGCTTGCAGGCATTTCAAAAGGATCCTATAATGTAACATCTTCAATTCAGCAACACTCGCCTGTGGCACCATTATAACTAAAACATGACTCAAAGCTTTGTTCAAACTTTATTTTAAATTCTAGTGAAGATCCCGTAAGTTTCTAAAGATAGTAAACGTGCAAAGCTTTATTTTGGTATGTAAATAATTTTTCTGCGTATGCAAAGAAAGCATGAGGAAGCACTGAACACTTTGCATCCTGGGATTCAATTATTCACTGACTGGTTTCCCAATGCTTCTGTAAAGAGAAGCAACGAGCAGAGACAGAATGTAAATGTAATGCTGTCAGTAAAGGTTCTTATTCCTATCATTAATGCTGTTTATATGGAAAGTTAACTGCAACTAGTCGTTGGTTAATCAGTTATGCTTTTAAGGAATTGAAAGAAACTAAAAAATCTGAAGCTATTTTAATTCAGTCAGTCGTTCAAGTCATTTTGTCAGAGAAAAATGACAGTCGCTGCCGGCTCAAGGCTCTAACATGAGGATTTGCTGCTTTTCATGGTCGTACATGACTGTGAACTGAATATTTGTTGTGTTTTGTTTATCAGACAAAACATTTGACGAGGTCACCTAGAGCTCTACAGTACTGTAGCGATGGGTATTTTAAAAAGATTTTTGATGTTTTACAGTAAAAACTGATTAATCAAGGAAATAATCAGCAGATCAAGTGGTCAAATTAAAACTCAACGTTTCATTTTATTGAGAATTTTTCAGCCTTTATTTTTGTGCCTCTTAATTATGTTTCACATTATTCAATTTGGCAAACAAAAAACCGCAGCAATTTACAAAAACGCTTTTAATCATAATATCTGAAACGCTAAGCTATGACCTCGCTTTAATAAACTGCAGATTACTCCGGTTAAAGGCCTCCATTTCTCTTTAATTTCCTTTTTAACAAATTGTAAAGCATAAATTAGAAAAAAACAAAAGACTGACTGCTGTAAAAGACCCCTTGTTACTACATGTCCTTGTCCATTGTCAACATCAGCCACATAGGTTACATAAACCCCATGCGTTTCCCCCAAAATAGCTTTATCTAGAAGACATCACGTTTGTTTACATTTTGACCATAATTAGTAAATGCTGCAGAAAGTACCTTAAAATGTGTGATGTTAGTTAAAAAGAAAAACACGTATGTGTCAAAATTCTTCTTCATGCTAATATTCGAGCTAGGAAGGCAGCACTCATGACTATTTTTCCAGGCGTAATAACATTCATCTCAACGCCCCCCACAGGCATCACAGATTCACGCCCATGTTGACTGGGCCACACCTTTAGCATACAGCGCTCTATAAGCTGCGGCCTGGTCTTAACTTTCATCCTCCATTTTTCTTGGAGCGGTGACCATGTGAATACAAACAGGAGGGACATTTAAGGAGCAACAGCACTGCTGCTTAGTCTCTAATAACACCTGCCGTGAAATGTTGACATTTTATGTGACTGGAAGGGGAAAACACATGTTCCCTGTGCTGCCTTTCTCCTTTGTTTATTAGTAGAGTAATGGTGTGTGATCAGGGAATGATTATGTCTCTTTCAAACTGGCTGTCATGGAAGAACTTCACTTGATAAGAGAGGAGACAAGGCAAGGTGGCTCATAGAAAACTACAGAGAGATTAAGTGCTACTTCTGATGTGACAAAGCCCATCTGATAGGTGTTTAGTCGCACGGAGATAAAGGACAGGATGTAAAGGCAGAGGGAAATATAAGAGAGGGAAAGGTGAAAAGAATGTAGCAAGAAAGGGAGAGAATTACATGCATGGATTCGCGACATGCAGGAGTGACAGTCCAGAGGAACGCGTTGTTAAATCCGAGGAGCCAATCGCCTCTCTGAGAGCTACAGTACCTCCAGCAGCCCCCTGTCACGCCTTTTTAACCAAACCAATTAGCCTAACACGACACGGCGCTGAAATCGATAAATCACTGTCTGAGCTAATTGCAATTAAAATCCCGAGCAAACCAGGCGAGACAATAAAGCGGGCAGAAGCTATTTACTCTTAACTTTTAATGGTGACCGTGTGAGGCTGTGTTTGTGTCAAAGTCATATCAGAAGAGCTGCAATCCGCTCGGGGCCTCCTTCTCATTAGGCTTGTGTTTCATCCGTGTGCAGCTTGTTTGGAAGCTGCAGTTCAGCCGCCACCTACCTGAGCACCTTCATTGATCACATTAAAACAGGTGAATTTGGACGTTCAGTCTAATTTTACAATTATGCTCTTTGCAGGACTTTAATGGGCAGAAATAGCTGTTTTTTAATGTATTATTTGAATTTAAAGTGGGATTAGATCAATAGTGTCAAATCCAAATATGTGGTGTACTTAATTATCCTACCACTGTAACCTCTGTCAGTGTAACCACCGCTTCTGTGCATTATTTTTATTAGATGAAAATGTAATAGTATTAGTGTCCATTGCACAGAGAAAAATAACAACAAGTAATCTATAATCATTGTGAAGGACGCAAAATGAAATATTGCCAAAAGAAGAAATAAATAAATGCTCTTTAAATGGTGGAATTAAATGAACATATAGCAATGACAAAAGCAGCCAATAGTGTAAATTTTAGGGAAATCTAAAGTGATAACCACATTTTTTAAGTTTTCCTGCACAGGCTGGCAGTTCACTTCTGCAGCTTTGTGAGGCTTAAGTGTTTTAATGTGGTTGTTTTTGGCCACATCACTTTGTTTTCAATCAACTGAATCTCGTATTTCCCCTGGTAAAACTGATTCTATTATATAAAGTAGTGATGTGTAAATTTGGCTGCTCTTACTTGGAGCTTATAAATCACTTGGCACATGCTGATTACACTTATCTTATTATGTAACTTTTAAAATCAACTGCCTGCAGCTGTGTTGTATGTAGTTAAGGGACTGAAAACTTTTGCAACAGGTTATTTCCTGTTTTAAGCATTAACTTAAAGAGGCTGATGTGTAGAGATTTGTACTCACTTTAACATCAGTTAAATTCTGATGTCAAACAATGGTGAAAGTCCACAGTCATGCTAGCAGCTCTTGTGAGGCACAGTGCTGCTTTGAGTTACATGCTAACATCAGCATGCTAACATTCTCAAAATCAGGACAATGCCAAACTGCTAATGCTAAGACAGAATAATGTTTACCATGTTCACCATCTTTGTTTAATGTGTTTGCATGCTAACATTCTCACAACCATGACTCTGCTAAAGACAGGAGATTACAAAGTTAAAGGGATTCATCCTCTGGGGACCTTGAATATCTTTACACAACAAACATACAGACATTAACAAACAGACATTATAACATAAAAAAAATGCCTTTACTCTAAAATGATTGCACAGCTGTTGGGTATAAACCAAAACTGACACGACAACAACAGACTCAAACAAATATCTGAACACACAATCTCGCCCCTGACAAAACAAACACAACCAACCAGCTAAGTGTTGATCTGTGACTCCTCAGTGAGTAACGCTGATAGTCAAAGAGGGGACAAGGAGGCAAACCAGGCAAAAAAAACTCTGAACACAAAATATACAAACAACCTACTGTCACTTCCCTCAGAGAAGGCTACAAATAGAGTTTTTAACAGCAGCTCTTGTCTTCATGCAGTCTAGCATTGTTCAGCTCTAGATCCACAAAGTAACAAAGGGAGGGTGCACAGAAGCCAAATCTGGTGAGAGTGAGTGTCTGCTTTAGCCTCCCAAGGCAGGTTCCTGTGGATGAAATAACTATCAGTCTTGTACCAGAATCTGGGTCTCTTACTATAAGGATAGAAGGTGCCAAAACTATTAGGTT
>JAQFJB010000010.1:18228124-18238488 GCA_029874875.1 Naso minor | reverse complement strand
CCTCCCGATTTTCCTGGGAGACTCCCGTTTTCCACCCCCCTCTCCCGGTGTCCTCCCGGTTTCACATTTCTTTCGCAATTCTCCCAATTTTTTCACTGTGTCACCAAACCTGTTTTTAACACGGTAACAGTGCAGCATGTGTAAGCCCTTGGAAAACTTACTGTTTCCACCTGCATAATTATACAGATCCACCAGGTGCGTCATGCGACTCCGAAAGAGTGCTACTAACTTTCAGTCCGCTACAAGAAAGCTTAATAAAGTAGAAGAAATAGAAAAAATAGATGTCGCATTTTCCTCACGTTTGACGAGAAGTCTGTTGCGCTGATTTCTCTATCGGGCATGGGAGTCGTAGTGACGTGAATCACCATGGGAGACTGACAAACATAAGAAAGCAATGACAAAGTACCTGCACTGATTTCAGTGGTGTGTAACATTATACCGACTCTGTGAGAGGAAGAGTAAAAAAAAATAGTGTAATAAACAGAGATTTTTGTTGTTATTTTATTAAAATTGTATCGAAAGCCACCCGCCCAGTTTAAAAATCAATTTTTCATCATAAACTCATATTTTAAGACATGGAGTACATGACATTTTCGAGGTAATGGCTTCCTGTTATTCAGACACAAGTCATCATTACGTAAATGTTCATCATGACAGAAATGCCTCATAAATCACGATATTTGAACAACGCATGGCGCCCGGTGAGAGAGGGAGTAGTTTTAACTGCTGGAGAGTAGAAGTGGGTTGAAAATTAATAAAACATTATTTTGTGTCTCACTGGCCTGCAGGGGGGTGCTAAACTGCTACCTTAACTGCTCTGCTAGCTTGAAAGCTAACTAGCTTACTAGTAACCTTACTAAGCATGGAATGGTGTAATACCATTATTGCGATGGCACAGTATTCTGATTCACGTTACTTTTCCCATCCCTATTCTGCAAAGACCCACTGCTTCTCTGCCTCTTATTGGCTCTTACACTAAGAATTTTTTTCTCTAACCTTTACCATCTAACTAACCATCTAACAAATAACCCTAACCAAGCAACCAACACTAGTTGTTCAGAGGTACATTGGGTGGGTTTTTTGGACATTTTCAGACTAATGCAACAGTAGTTAAGAGGGGGCGGGGCAAAGTGTTGGGTCGACTGAAACAATGTTGTGAAAGTGTCGAGTGAGCAAACAAAGGCTTAAATTATTTACTAGAGCTACTAGACAGAACAAAATTCCTTCTGTTATTTCTTTGCAAAACTCAGCTCAAATGTTCTTGCCCATTTGGGTCCCAGCTCTTAACTAGAAAAACTTAAAATTAGCCTTTTTTGTTACTCTTTTGCGGTGACTTTGGGTATTCAGACAAACAGACAAAATGTTTGCAGCCATTGTAGTAAGTCTAAGGTGACATTCGTTTATCGTGATAAAATGCTGGTCTGAGTTTTACACACCACATAGTGTCACTGTGCAGGACTGGACTGTTACAGGTTAGTGTGAGGCTTACCCAAAACCTCACAAGCATCTGTGTTTATTTCTTTAAAGAAAAGAAACAATACCATTTCCCTTGACTTAAAATAACCTCCTATTAAACAAAACACTGTCTTGTGCAAGTATGTTAATCTTCAATCACAAAAATGAATTTATGTCTACAGGCGTTTTGGACTTACTGGTTGGCAAAGAAAATAAACCACCTCAGACGTGTTTTTGCCGACTCTTTTGTGCAGTATTAAAGGATTTCTACCAGCTGGAGCCTAAAAATGGATCCTCATAAAACCTCAACAGCATAAAATCCTGAATGTTTCTGATTCTGGGAGTGAGAAACTTTTGAACTTTAGAGCATTTAGTCTTTTCACAAGTAATTAGCAGTTTTGACGATGGTTGTTTATCGGTTTGTTTTATGTTTTATGGCAAAACCAAATATTTGCTTGATTAAGCTTCTCAAATGGAAGAAATTGCTGTTACTTTGTCTTTTGCATTGTTGAAAATTTAATATTTTGGGGTTTAGACTCATGGTCAGACAAAATAACCAGCTTGATGATGTTATCTTGAGTTCATTGAACTTGGGATGAGAGTTTTTCATTATTTTTAATATAATTCACAGACTAAACAATAATGAAAGTAATCATTATTAATCTTTCTGTGATTCATGTGGGAGGATATGGTTCTGAAATCGACTTCCAGATGCTGGTCTCAGCCACAGATTTAGCATTTGGAACCCAAACATTGTTGTAAATGACAGAGATTTATTTGGATGTTTGTGCCCCTTTGTTTAAATCATGGCATGTGCCGAAAGAGAGAGAGTCTCCAGGTGTTCAGGCGTTCACTGGCATGCAGAGGGCAGTTTTGGGAGGGCTGGAGGTGAATGTTGCTGCTTTTGGTAGCACTAATATTTACATTCATCCATTTTGTTACTGTAATTATAAATTTCCCAGTAAGTGTTGTGGAAAAAACACCAATTTGCGTGCCGATCGTCTCCCTTGTGACTCCGGCTGTTGAACGACACATCAGTGCTGAGCTAAAATACTCGCCCTCACGCAAATTCTGTGGTGGGAGAGATTGATAGGCATGTCCGCTGTTAACTTTAAAGGCTCTCTGTCCTCACTCTGCAGGAAAAAGCAGCAAAGACAGGAAAAAAGAGACAAAACAAATAAATAGAAAGGGAAAGAAGGAGAAGGAGAAGAGACAAAACAGAGAAAAAGGAAGAAACATAAAGCAGACAGATATTAAGTTGGTGGTCGGGGGAATGGGGTCTGCAGGAGCTCCAGTGCAGCACAGTATCAGTCTGTTCCAAGCATCACGCTATCACAAAGATACTCTTATGCAGACTGTAAAAGTGTGGGCTCATGGGAGAGGGAGAGGCCAGACGGTAGACATGATGTGAACCCACTGATCCAGACAGAGGAAAAATCCTGTCACTGCACAGACATTGAGGTGCGTACTGTATACAACTTCTAGTTTTCATTAATGTATTCCATCTTATTTCTAACAAGGTTCTAAAAGAAGAAAAAACCTGACAGACTCTGAAGTCTTTGGCAGCTGACACCGACACAACGTTTGCATAAATAATCTGTGACATTTTCATAGAAACTTTACTCTTCATTGCTCGTTACATAACATTAATCACATCCAGCCCATCCCATGTTTAGCTTTTGTTATTTTAAACTTCAATTGTCAGGTGTTTAAATATTCTGGCACAGGTACGGATTGACTATACAAGCAGACTCCAGCAGAGATGTCAGGATGGTACAGTTTTATTATTCCTATAAATTTAATTCTCAAAGCATTTTGTCTAGCTCTGTTCAAAACTTTGACTGACCAGTGGCAGTATTTTATTTGGCCTTCACTCTGCTGTTTTATCAATAGTTGTTTGTAAGAATGCTGCTATTGTGTTTTTAACATGGACCCCAGGAAGAGTAGTTGTCACCTAGGTAAAGGCTGATGGGGATCCAAATAAACAAGTAAACACTAGCATGCTGTTTCTATACAAATGAGCCAGCTGGGTTGGGCTTGGCATATCAGTTCAGCATGGCAGGGATTTAACAGAGCTAAGGGGATGAAAGCATGTCCTTAATTTACAGTTTTCTTCCTGGTTTCAATGCATGTCTACAGTGACGACGGTGTGACCCGTCCTCTGCCTCAAATCATGCTGTTGCCATCCTAGGAAAAAAAAAAAATCTGGCATAGCATGTAGCTAGACAACAGCATGATAATGAAGTTATTCCCTCCGATGGCGCTGATTGGCTAACCTTAGAGCTCTTATTAAGTTTATCAAAGTTCAAAAAATACAAGAATGTCCAGCAAATTTCCATTGCTGGAACAAATTGAAAGAGTATTATTAAGTGTGATAGTGCTGACAACACAGAACAATTAATACCTCATAATATTAGTTTTTCATGTATTTCTGGAGAGTAGCAGTCCGGATCAGCTTCTGTAGTTTTAGCCTGATCCAGTGGATCAATCAAATCCCAGCATTCCAGATGGAGCTGCTTCCCCAGCGCTCAGGAGGAATCCCTGCTCAGGCCCTGGAGGAGGGGCCCCGCCACTCAGGAATGTCCCGGGACATTTTATCTGATAGGCCCTGGGTCTATAGCAGTGGTGCATGGTAAACTGACCCAAACTGGCCCGAGCCTGAAAAACATTTGGTGCCTTAAAGCCTCACTGACCTGGAGGACCCTGATCCCAGCATCTGTCAGAGCGTGATAGCCATCAGACGGTCTCGACAACATCAACAGTTCACACAGTATATTCCCACCGGCAGAGGTAGGTCTCCTTATTATGTAATTTTAATGGGGTGCCCTGTTGAAAGTGTTCATGTTCTTCAAAACATTGATGCCTTTCCTGTTTTCTTAACTAGTATTAAATCCATGACATAAACCAAACCACTTAAGCTCTCTAAGTGGAAACCCCCAACAGAGCATCTTTGCAGATACCTCTGGCCTTTGCAAAGCAGCAAGGCCGCACATTTTCCTTGTCAGTTTTAATTACATGCTGAAGACGCATGTGAAATAAATACATACATATATATATATATATATATATATATATATGTATATATATATATATATATATTCATCTGTCATTTTATTATGTAACATACAAAAGCTGGTCCAGTTAAAGGAAACACCCAGCTCAGTGGGTGCCAAAGCAAATGTAAACCGAGCGGCCCGAGCAGGTAAATGCAATTGAAATGCCCTTCCTCCCAATTTACCACACGAAAACCCATCATGCATGAAATGGGTGGATTAGCGTGATTTTTAAAAAAACATTTCCTACGGGCTAAGACAAATAAGTACAGGGGTGATGATCGTCACGTGGACCTTTGGAGGCCCAGGTAAGAACCATTCCTCCTGCGGTGAACATGATGAAGCATTTGCGTGAAAGACTAGCCGAGGGGGCCAGCAAAGCGCTAAGCACTCACTCACAAAGGCACCATTCTGTGGTCGCAGAGAGAGAAACAGCAACACCCAAGGAAAGTATGACACTGGGTGTCCAAGTAAACATTTTCAAGGCAGATAAGTTTACAATTGCATGTTAGCAGCCGTGCCCTCTTCCTCCCTTCTCTGCTTCATACTAATGCCCTGAATCACTCCAACAGGAGGGGATTTGAGCGTCGGGCGTCGCTGTGTGGTGGTTTATTTTACCTCTGTGTAAAAACATTCAAGGAAATTTAGGAATGAGGGAGAATTAAAGGGATCGTAGGGCTGTGGGGAGGCATGAGAGACAAAAAAAGAGTGAATGTGCAGTTAGTGGTATGTAGTGTATAAGGGGTGGCAGGAGGGGAGTGCATGGACACAGGGCAACAAGCCAGCACGGGCAGACCGCGAGCACTCCCTCAGCAAACAGATAGCCGTGTGTTCAACAGGAACAGCGGCGGGGGCCCCCTCACTCATGAAAGCTACTTCATAAGTTGGTAAACCTAGAAGGCCAGTCGCTTTTCCCCCCACAGCGCTTTTTTTTTTCTCATTCCGATACCTTAATGATGAAACGGGCAGAGGGCAAACATGATTCGCACAGACATCTCTTTATGAGGCTGATGCACACCTGCAGAGGAGACAGACTGTCCATCAGGGGAAGTAGGTGGGGGAGACCGGGGTCAACATCCTGCCACAGTGGACCTGTATTCCCCTCGCTGCAGGACACAGGGGTGGCTACTGTATGTTCAGACCCATGTGCTGCAAAGTGATGGACAACACTGGGTCAGTTTTGGGGTGAAATGACCACTAGCTTACTAAAACCCTCCCCTGTACAGTGATCATCCAATCATAGTGTAACCAGCCATAACTCTGTCCAGCAGGTCTGTCATGCTCTGGATTTCTCATCTTGAAGTGATGTGAATGGTCTTTTTTTTAGCTTCCAAAGCTCCAAAACTCAAAAGAGCGAGGACTAAATAAAAGTGTGTCTGTCTGCTCTGGTGTAGGCCACTAATATTAGCGTCTGCAGCTAACTAGTGTACTAACTACAGCAGTGGCTAGTAGCTTTTTAGGTTTCTTTAGGGCAGCACATGTATGCACTAAAAATCATTTCAGTCCACTAAAGATTTGGAGATTAAACTTTACACTTCAATTATTTCTTGCCTCAATTACTGCAATTCTCTTCATGTAAAAGTAATATTTAAGTAATACTCAGATTAATTAGCCCCATTCCTCTGTACATCCAATACATCCTTTCCATTACTTATCAAGGATGCTGACTTTTTCCAGGAACATAGAGCTTTACTTGAGGCTTTTTTTTACCACAATATCATGTGAGTAGCCATCAAATACATTTTTAAAACTGCTTCAGCCCATAATGTTCTCATTGTAAACATTTCATTGTAAAGTCAGAAACATTGAAAACTATAAAAAATCTGCCCAAGACGACATTCTCAACAAACTAAACTTAATAGCTGATGTAATCTGGAAGCAAAAGATGTTTTTTTTCAGCCGTTAAAATTGATACTCACAAGCCAGAAATGAGAAGTATTCCTGTTTGCTGTATCGACTGATAATAAGTGTCTCCGTATTTATAGTGATGTGATTTAAAGTGTGTCTCTCAGACTAAAAAGAGGGAAATGATGCACAAGTGCGGTGAAGATTCTGCTCATTCTCCAGAGAGTAATTCATCACTGGAGGAAAATAATCTGCCTCTTCCTCTAGAGATCAATGCATCTTCATCAGAGCAGCTTCACAAACCAAGTATGAAATTATTATGATTCATTTGTTCCAGGAAAGTCCAACTGACATGAACTGACTTCCAGTTGTTTCTTCCTCAGCAGTAAATCCTCTTCACTTTGTAGATTAATAGAAGTCAGAGTAACTTGTCTAAAACATACAAACATTTCATAAATATCACTCAGAGTGTTCTTTTAACAGCTGTACAGTCCAGACTGATCATTTTCAGCAAACTGATATGAGACTTGAAGAAGAAATTGGTTCTACAACTCAAAAACCCAAAATGACTTTAATATTTCTGAGGATAGTTAAGGGCATTGTTGGTCCATATCAATCACTCAACAAGCACTTAACTAGGTTAAGATTTTTCTGTTGTCTGGTTTGGATCTATTCAAATCTATTCTTTTGATGCTCCACTTTAGAAATGGAGAAATTCCAGAACAAAAGATTGGGAAAGAAATTTGACTTACAGGTAAAATGTGGAGGAAATAGAGGTGAACACTGTGATATCTTTCTTTCTCTTTGGAAACACTAAAATACCTCATTTGTGTCTCAAACATCAGCAGAAGCTCTGCACATTTAAATGATCAGGTTGGCTCTATTTCATATTCACTTCTCATTTTCATCAAATCCTATAAAAGACCTGAAGCAACAATAAATTGATCAGCTCAATAAATTTTGCAATGCCTGTGTATCTAAAGCCTGGGATATCTCATTTCATTGTGCCAAAGACCTTTATGGTGTTGGAGAACAACTTAATGACATCATTAAATCTGGTGACATTAGGACATTAATAGGGTGCACAGAATATGCAGAATCTTTCCTTAAAATAATTATTAGAAGCAATATACTGTATAGGTAGACTTCATGGCTTCTGCCCTAGCTGGCTCTCCCTCCTCCTGTATGAGGTTTGCCCACTTTTGGTCTTCTACGTGAACAGAGTGGCTAGGTCACGCCCCTCCCGGTGGATCCCATGGCAACTTATGTGGGAAAAAATAGGAACGTAGTAGGAACGTTTTTGTTTCTGTTTAAATTGTACAGTTAATCACAAAAATGATGTTTGTAAATTCAAAAGGTAATATTACGAGTCAAGAAAGTCACAGATTATCACACAACTGCTGAAGTATAAAACTTTGGAAATACGTAATTAAAAAGACCACATGTTGTCCCGTAAGTGACGTCTTAACAATGATCTCTTACAGAACCACTATCTCTCTGTTAACTTAGCTGCAACTCTCAACATGCTCATGTTTGTAATTCTTTTTTTTTTTTACCTCTTTTAATCCCTTTCCCCTCGTTCTGAAGGAACAAAAGAAGCTGCTAAAGGTACAGCCTTGTTAGCGTTGATGATTTATTTTGTGAGACAAACAAGGCAAACATCACATTTGAGAATGGGAGGGATCAAAAAACAATTTGTCTCTGTCTGTTGACTACAATATTTTTCTGATATAAGGTCACATGGACTGGATATAGAAGGGCAGGACTTAGGCAGTCCATACAGATACAAAGACAGGTAATTTTAGTGGTGGGTAAACAACAGGTACAGACAATGACATCTCTGTGCACCCTTTATTTTGAGTCATTTTTAAATGTCTCACATCTTCAGTGAGAAAAGGCTTGTGGCTCAGTGTCTCTGATCAGTAGACTCATGCATCATGAATACCATGTACATTAGAACAAGCCTGATGCTAACTAGATTAAATGGAGGTTGAAAATTGTCAAATTATGTCTTAGATACATAATAGCCAGGCCTTGATCTGAGGCACATTTGACTCTTTTTTTATAACCACTGCTAATGATGCGGCCTGGACAGTAATGCTTGGACTAAAGCATTGCCTATAATTTATACAGAGAAAAACTCATACATTTATTGTACATATGGTTCTGTGTTTTGTTTTAATTCTGCAGATCAACTGGATTTTGTTGAATTTCTCATAAAGACATAAACACACATTAGATTAAACGTGTCACAACATGTGACTTGTTCTTTTCGGGCCACGGGATCAAACGGCTGCACGGCTCAGCATCATTATCATCTTTTATCCGTCAGGAAAACGACTCAAGTCAATAGCTTCAGCATGTCCCAGCTGCAAACACACACCACATCAATGAACTGTACAGCTGGACGCTGCCTTCACAGTGGCGAGAAATAAATACAAAACAACAGCCAAAAAAATGACTGCTATTCGAGACAAAAAGATCTCTGTGGGAGGCAGGAGAGGAAGAGAGGAAATACTGCCGGCTCTGAACATAACGATCAAACCTCAGCCAATAAAAATGCAAGAGAACTACTTTCAGATGAGTGCGAGCAGATTTGTTTTAAGTATCAGGGGATGAGAACAGGAGGAGACAGGAGGAGTAATACTTCTTGTTGAATGGATTTGCTTGTGACTTGTTTACCGCAGCTCAGCTCACGAGGAGCCCAGAAAACGATGAATGAGATGTTCTGTGAGACCGCTCACAGGAAGTAGGTCAAACCCCACAAATCCATATGGAAATTCAATTTGTCCGTTGCTTTCCAAGTGCCGATGTAACACGTAAGAAGACCTCCCACAGGCTTAGCATCCAGACTCAACCTTCAGGGCTCCACAGAGAGGTTCTGATCCAGTTCTGAAATTTGATGAAGGTGGAACTGACACAGAGGGGTTTTCAGGGCCCAAGCCGGAGGTCCGGACCTACAGTGAGTACCAACACACGTCTCGGGTGGTGGAGTCCTGGCAGAGCGCATAGGAACTGCTGCTGGATGTGGGCGCTGAGTCGATGCTGTGGAGCCAAAAGAACCTAAACACAGGGAGTTTGTTTAGTTTGGTTAGCTGCACACTTACTGTATCTGGAGAGGAAGACGGCAGCGATAGATCACAAATGGAGTGTAAAAGAGTGGGATTGATTAATCAGCTGTAAAGATACTTTGTGTAAAGTCAAATATGCTTTGCTGGCTGAGGCAGGACTCAGCTAAAGGTGGACCTCACAGCTCTTCCTCTCTTTACCCTCTCTGTCGTTATCATTTTCTTTTTTGGCCCTCTTTTGCATTTTCATCTCATGCTGATTTCCAGCTCTCGACTCCCACTCACTGTGTTTTAAGAATCAAGAATCAAAACAAATTTATTGTCATCTTCGCAGTGCAAAAACAAAATTCTGACTTAGCTCATCATTGCTGCTCTGTAGGATGGACATGTTGCTGCTGATGATGTCATACAGTTACTGCAGTGAATTTTTTAAATTTGCATCTGCGGGAACGTAAACGGCAACAATATAAACGCTGATGAATCCAGGCACAATGGTTGACATCTCAGCATCAAAAACTCAACATCTGGTGAACACTGTCCATCCACTTTAACGGCACCTGAGCACCAAAGACACAGCGCCCTCCTCCTCTCTGCCCACCGGAGCCTTGTGTCCTGTCTGCTCTGAGTAAGGCACAGCCATCTCCTTGTTTTCAAGATGTGACAGAATTGCAGCAGAGGGAAAACAAATCTGCAAACTCCACCATTCGCCCACCACGAGAGGCTCCCTGAACTCACACTTAGGGGGCACTCACATTAGGCAATTTGTAGCGTGCTCAAGCACCTTTGAGGAGGGGGTCAGTTGTGCTTTGGCACGGTACAGGGCAACTGGGTCAAGTGTGAATGCATCCGAAAAGCCAGTTTCAAGGGGGCCAAGAATCATGTCAGGAATTCTACAACTTGTACTCAGATTTTCTGCAACAATAAGTGCAAACAACAACAAAAA
>JAQFJB010000010.1:18142222-18153361 GCA_029874875.1 Naso minor | reverse complement strand
TAAATCAGCTGTGGCCATGAGTGTGCAGATATGTGTTTTGATTAATGATCTGATCTTCTTTCAGCCATGATGACCGACACCATGATCCTGGAGAACCTCAACGGTTCCTCGGCCATCAGGACAGAGTACACTGGTCATAAAACTAAAGGTAAATACTGCAAAGTGATTCTGACACATTGTTGATGTCCCATTAAACCCTGTTGTACTGGCTCATGTTTGTTGATTAGACTCCTGTCTAAAGACTGACTAGACTAGACTAATAATGCGAATGATTTTTTTAAAAAATCTTCACCACCAATTACCCTCTCTCTCTAGACCTGCAGATGGTCTGTGGCTTCTCCTGTGAGGACCTGATCAGCATGTTTAAAGAGCTTAAGGGTCTTGGTGTGGTGGTCAAGGAGCTGTCCAATGAAGTTCGCCAGCTGGTAAGGAAGAAACGTACAGTGCAAGAGACCATTTGCCTTTGTTAGTGTTTGCATGCTTGTTGGTCTTTCGGTTGCAATCTCCCCCATGTACAGTTCTCCAACAGACATATTCTGTATATTCAGTTATTCAGCACACAATCTTTCTAATTTGTTCAAAACTGTTTTCAAACCTATATGAAGCACTACTTTAATATAAATTCTCTGTGTATCTTATAATGTTGCGCTTGTTTAGATTAACAATACTTTACTATTTGCATGCCCTGAACAAATCCCCTCTTAACAATTTTGCGTATATAAGCACATAAACACACTAAACTTTCAACTATTACTGAATTTGCTATATGCTTAATCTGGATTATAAAGTATTTTTAGTGCAGACCTCAGAAAAAGTAGCTTTAACCAAGGCAAAAAAGCAATTGGAATCCAAATAATCCATTTATAATATCTCTGTGTTGTTTGTTTCCTCCCCCTAGATAGATGAAAGCAGGCCGATTAAGAATCGGATTGGTATTCACAGTGGCGTGTGCATCCACAATGGCATTGTGCACAAGAACAGAGATGAGTGGACTGTGGGTGACTGCACTGAGTGCACTTGTCAGGTGAGACCTCAAGTACTTAAACAAGTGTGAGGGGCTGCACTCTGTGATCTGACTTGCCTCTACTCACGCAAACACATAGACACACACTTAACACCACTCAACTGATGTGGTCAGTAATTAGTAACGTGAAGGCCTGGCAGAAGGCCGAAAGCCTTTACTGTTGGGAGGGAGGTCTGCTGTCAGAAATTCAGTTCAAGTGTGGCCTCGGGGGATTTGACCAGACCTCAAGTGAAGTATTGCTGTAATTAAGAACAAGACCTTGGCTCTGAGAAGTGGAGGGAAGTGATGGGTTCATGTGCAAAATATTTGGTTGCAAAGACTCCTGCATTTCACAGATGGTCCTCTTCTACTGAAAGCCTACACTAGTTGTCCCTATTTCCCCTTTTCTTCCCTGTCAGTGATCAGATCCAGGAGGGAGAACATTAGCATGCATAGTTACAGGTAGTTGTTATCCCTGAGTCACTCATAATGCACCCACAAAGGTTGTGCTGGCATGCTGGTTTTAGTTGTTTGGGGCTCAGTGCCCAGTCCAGCTCTACAGTCAAACTGACTTCACTGATTAGGACTTGGGCCTTTTTCCCACCCTCTGCCGACCCAGTGGGCAGGTGGCGGTCTGCAGGGGTCTCCGTTCTAAGCCAGCATTCTGCTTTTTAGTTTTGCTGGCATGGTAAATCTGCACAAACACAGATGTTAAGCAATGGGCTTAATGAGTTGGTTGCACGAACAAGGACTAAGACTTGAATTTTAAAAAATATTCTGCAGAGGCACTAATTTAAAGTAACAAAATAATCAAATTCACATTAATGAAACAGTTTGTGGTGTCTGCGTTCCATTTGGAAATGGGGAGAAAACTCAGCACCTGAAGATATTTTGTAAGAAAATTGCAACATTTGTGTGATAACCATGTATAAAAGCATGTTTAACCATACTGTGCTTTTGCAGAACTCTGCTACTGTGTGCCGCAAGATCTCCTGCCCCCTGATCCCCTGTGCTAATGCCACTGTTCCTGATGGGGAGTGCTGCCCACGCTGTGGAACACGTAAGGATTTCTTTTTTCCAAGGCTCAACTTATTGCTTGCACCTCATATACACAATAATCACAGTCACGTTAACTTGCACCTGAAGCTACTGTAAATGACTTCTGTAAGCAAGAATGTAAATTTTTCAACTTGCAGACACATCATTCATAAACTGTCCCGTTCCCTGAAAGAACCGTTTCTGTGTTATTTGCCATATAAAACAAAAAGCCACAAATATTTCCTTAGATGTGAAGGTTTCTGTTTAAGAGAAAGCATGTTAATTTTAGAGATGATTTAACTGCAATAACGTCTGAGGAAATGAATGGGTGCTTATGTGTGTGGAACATTGGCGCTTTGTGCTCTAAAACATCTTTGAATCTTTATGTTGAAATGGCTGTAATTTGCCAAATTGGTTACAGCGGGATGGAAAATTGCTTGCCTGTTTAGTGAAGCCATCTTCACCTTAAAGAAAAGTGAAATGCTCTTCATACCTATGCAGGCTTGGCTGCAATGCTTCCTTTAAATCTAAATAAACATGGGGAGCTGTATTCATGCAGACCTCAGCCACTTGTTGAAGTCATTACACACCCAGAGTCATGTTGGTGAAGTCTGTTTCCTCTATGGGAAAACGTAAGCCATTGGGGCATCCCTATGTATCCTGAGGACAGTGGTCCTTTCTATTTCTCCAGCCACTCTAAGTGTGTTAGCCTGTTCCCTCCCTCTCAACAGACGGCCTTCTTTCTGTCCAAGTCCCAGCTAAATCCACACTATTAGCCCTCTGCTTTAAGGCTTTCCCTCCTCATTTAGGATAGGGGGTGTTTGTAAGGGGGTGCTGCTTCACTGGAATAGCTCTTTTATTGTTTCCCTCTTTCCCCTCTCTCTCATACTCTCTCCCTCTCCCTCCTGCTCAGCGAGTGACTATGCAGAGGACGGCTGGTCGCCTTGGTCTGAATGGACCCATTGTTCTGTGTCATGTGGGCGGGGCATCCAGCAGCGTGGGCGCTCTTGCGACCGTATCAATAACAACTGTGAGGGCACCTCTGTGCAGACCCGTGACTGCTACCTTCAGGAGTGTGACAAGCGCTGTGAGTTAACACAACATGCTCTGACCCATCAGACAAACATAAATGAGTAAATGGACCCTGTGGAGCCTGTTTGATTTATATGCAGTTATCTGCAATTTCACTTTGAGAGAAATCATCTGTGTGCTTGGTAGTATGAAAGAGTGCCACAGTGGTTGAACACTCAGCTTCCTGATAACTGAACTTTGACCTTTATTTGCTTCCTTCAGTTAAGCAGGATGGCAGCTGGAGCCATTGGTCACCCTGGTCTTCCTGCTCTGTCACCTGTGGTGCTGGTGTCATCACCCGTATCCGCCTCTGTAACTCCCCCACTCCTCAGCTTGGAGGCAAGGACTGTGAGGGAGAGGGTCGGCAAACTGAGAAGTGTCAAAAGTCTCCGTGCCCAAGTAAATCTCACCGTCTAATATTTGCTGCCTGGTTGTAGTTGTGTCTTATAAACAAGAAGAACTGAAATTAATCAAGTTTTCCTCTTGTCTCCCTCAGTCAATGGCAACTGGGGACCCTGGTCACCATGGGACACTTGCACTCTCACCTGTGGAGGTGGCATCCAGAATCGTAAACGTCTGTGTAATGACCCTGCACCCAAATTTGGTGGCAAAGAGTGTGTTGGTGATGCCAAAGACAAACAGATGTGCAACAAGAAAGCCTGCCCAGTTGGTGAGCCATTTTAATCACATACAGTGTCTCTGCAATTAAGTTCCCTGGATCTGTGATATATAATACATGATGCTTTTGCACCTTTAGATTTACTTTTTTAAAAGAAGGTTTAATTTGAATGATACCTTTGATCTTGCAGTTGATGTCTTGATAATGAGCCAACATTGCTTTTCTCAGATGGGTGCCTGTCTAACCCCTGCTTTGCTGGAGCAAAATGCACCAGTTTACCTGATGGTTCCTGGAAGTGTGGAAAGTGCCCAGCTGGCTACACTGGCAATGGTATCAAGTGCAAAGATATAGATGAGGTAAAAAGCTGCAAACATGTCAGCTACAAACATCATCTGACGCGTGTGGAAACATCTAACGAGTTGCCAGCTAAATCTCAATTATTGTTCTATTTATCCCCAAAACAGTGCAAAGAGGTCCCAGATGCTTGCTTTGAGTTTAATGGCGTGCACCGCTGTGAGAACACAGATCCTGGCTACAACTGCCTGCCCTGCCCTCCCCGCTACTCAGGACCTCAGCCATTTGGCAGAGGTGTAGAGCAGGCTGCTGCTAAGAAACAGGCAAGTACACTCTTGTCTCTGTGTTAAATAATCAAAAAACAAATGCTATGGGTTGACACATTTGTGATTAATAAACATTTCTAGTGTGGTGATGTAAGAATAAAGTACACTCTCAAGGTTTCAAACATAATCATTTATTTTAATGAATGTCTGCCTTTTCTAAGAAAACAAAATCTTGAATATGGGCTGATCACTGATTATTCAAACTATGCCTTTCTCCGTATCTCTCTAGGTGTGCACACCCCGTAATCCCTGCCTGGATGGAAGTCATGACTGCAACAAAAATGCCCGCTGTAACTACCTGGGACACTTTGCCGATCCCATGTACCGCTGCGAGTGCAAGCCTGGCTATGCTGGCAACGGACATATCTGTGGAGAGGACACAGATCTGGACGGATGGCCTAATGCTGACTTGGTTTGTGTGGAAAATGCCACCTACCACTGCAAAAAGGTACAAACTGGTGAAGGGAAGTTCTATGAAGAAAAGTGACTCAAGAAATTACTGTTTTTGCAGAGTTTAAGTTGACTTACTTGTATGTATGTTTATGTGAGTCTCTGATGGTCCAGTTGTGTTGTTTGTTATTCAGGACAACTGTCCCAACCTCCCCAACTCTGGACAGGAAGATTACGATAAGGACGGTATTGGAGATGCCTGTGACAATGATGATGACAATGATGGCATTCCTGATGATAGGGTAAGTCAAACTCCTCAGATGTATTCTCTAACAGCGTACAAGGTTGTTTGTGTGTTCTGTGACTGTGATTTTTGCATTCATCATTCATGATGTCTAATAAGAGTGCAGGTGAAGAGGGGAAAGGGGAGGGGAGGCTCAGCAGGAAAGCAAATGTTTCTCCCCAGCCTGAGCCAAAACCTCAAATTCCACCACTGAAGTACAGCTCTGAAGGAGCAGCCCTGTGTGTTTGCTAATCCTAACGTTAGATTTGGGACAGGACCTAAAAATAAAGCACCTTTTCATCCCGCATCATACCCTCCCTGTAAATAGACCCACAGGGGTTTAGGTGGCAAATAACAAGCACTGCACTAGGAAACGTGTCCCTAACTTTCTCTTCCCCTTTGTCTTCTCTTAATTAAACAGGACAACTGTCCATTCGTGTACAACCCAAGGCAGTATGACTATGACCGCGATGATGTGGGTGACCGCTGTGACAACTGCCCCTACAACAGTAACCCAGACCAAACAGACACAGATAACAATGGAGAGGGAGATGCCTGTGCTATTGACATTGATGGAGATGGTGAGGAGTGAAACATTAATTAAAATTAGCTGTGGGAATTCTACATCTTTACATCTGTGCTGAAGTGTCTCTATTCATTCCCCAGGCATACTGAATGAGAAAGACAACTGCCCGTATGTGTACAATGTTGACCAGAGAGACACAGATCTGGATGGAGTGGGAGACATGTGTGACAACTGCCCTCTGGAACACAATCCTGATCAGGTGTGTGGATACACACACACACATACACACACACACACCACACACACACATTTCCTTTCACTTCAGTCCCCACAGTAATACACATGCATCTCACTGCCTTTCCCCATAGCTCAGAATATATTTGTCTTCCAGTTGAAACAGAGTCTCAGTGGTGAGCCTTGTGTAGCTGTCTAAGCTTTATCATGCCATTTAAAAGTGGAGTAAATCCTGTATGCAGCTGAAGGGCACATCAGTTCAATAAGGCGTGGTGGGGTGCTAGGGTTCTTTTCAAAGGCCCATTGATGTTAGCCAGTGAGTGTGAGGCCCCAGGGTGGACATTTCTGAGGAATGGGCTGGCGTTGGGCTATGTGCATACTCAGTTCACCTGTGCCATGCTACACTGAGAAATAGGAATGTGTTGTAAAACTGGAATCAGGGAAAGAATAGATGTAGGAGGGACAAGCCTAAATCTAATCTGATGTGATCTTTTAAGGCTACTTGTGAAGGATTTAGCAGCATCTAGCAGTCAGGTAGCAGACTGCAACCAATGTGGTTACCTGCCCCATTCAAGCTTGTAGGAGAGCCTATAGTGGCCACAAAAGTAGCAAAAAAACATGAAAGGGCCCATCTAGAGCCTGTGTGTGGACTGTCAGGTCTGGGCTTCTGTAGAAAAATGACAGTCCAACATTGCAGCCCACTTAGATGAAGACACGCTTTCTCTGTAGCTAGAAAGGGATCATTCTCAGGAAGTGAAAAAACACTACAACCTTTTTTTCAGTTGATTATACACCAATGGCAACATACTTATGAACACTACAATTAATTTCTGCTGCATTCTGCCAAAAGATCCCCTGGACCTTTCAAGTGAATTGCACACTGCAATTAAAGGCCAAAAATGACAAGTCAAGACATAGACATATTGTAATTTGCTCTTCAAATGACTACCAAGATTGCACAAAAGAGAGATTTAATTCTACACAGTTATTCAAATCCTTAAATCCTATCCCTGCTACCATCCTCAGTCTCATTCCATTCAACCCCCTTGTTATTCTGTCATAGTGCTGCAGGGTGTGTCTAGTCCTGCCAGGTAGGGCTAGCATGACTTCTCCCTTCACTGCAGATGCTGGAGGTGCTCAACAAGCAAACTGGAGTAGGAGGAGCAACAGTACTGTGGACTGATATTTGATTTTCATTTGCTGAAACCTGCTGACAGATCTTGGACTATTTGTGTTTGGCAGCTCAGCAGAGGCGGGTTGTTTTCAGCATGAGGACAATCTTTAATTACAGAAGTAGACTAACAGGGGAAGGAGAAGTAGTAGGAGAAGAACGATGGTAGCAGGAAAAATTGCAGTAAAATGAACAAATGAAATGAACAGGATGGAATCTAATCACCTGCGTTAGCGTGCCAATACTTCATTTTCCCCTGAAGCCATACATGAAGTCATAACTCTGATGCTAAAACACTGTACCATTGCAGGTGGATTCGGATGATGACCGTGTAGGAGACAAGTGTGACAGCAACCAGGACATTGATGAGGATGGACACCAGAACAACCTGGACAACTGCCCATACATCCCCAATGCCAATCAGGCTGACCATGACAAGGATGGCAAAGGAGACGCCTGTGACCATGATGATGACAACGATGGGATCCCTGATGACAAGGACAACTGCAGACTGGCTTTTAACCCAGACCAACTGGACTCAGATGGTGAGCAAAATAGGCCGTTGTTTTATGTTTCTAAAGTAGATGTAAGCTGAAAGCTCATGACATGGGTAGCATGTATTGGGATCTTCGAAACACCTCGTGTTTTATAATCATTAATGAATGCTTTTGTTTTTTATTTTTTGTTTTTATCAGGTGATGGTCGTGGAGATGCTTGCAAGGATGACTTTGACCAAGACAATGTGCCTGACATCTATGATGTGTGTCCAGAGAACTTTGACATTAGTGAGACAGACTTCCGTAAGTTCCAGATGGTTCCTCTGGACCCCAAAGGCACTTCACAGATCGATCCTAACTGGGTTGTCCGCCATCAGGGCAAAGAGCTGGTTCAGACTGTCAACTGCGACCCTGGCATTGCTGTTGGTAGGTCAAAAGAATGTGCTGTACTTGTCTGCAAAATACACATATAAGTTCATGAAGTTATCCAGTTAAAACTCTGCAATGAATTTCCGAGCTCTGACGTGCATTTTTCCTTCAGGTTATCACGAGTTCAATTCAGTGGACTTCAGTGGGACTTTCTTCATCAACACAGAGAGGGACGATGATTATGCTGGCTTCGTGTTCGGCTACCAGTCCAGTTCCAGGTTCTATGTCGTGATGTGGAAGCAGATTACACAGACGTATTGGTCGAATAAACCCACTAAGGCCCAGGGTTACTCTGGCCTGTCCATTAAAGTTGTCAACTCCACCACTGGCCCAGGAGAGCACCTCAGGAATGCCCTTTGGCACACAGGAAATACCCCAGGACAGGTAAGAAATTTGGTGGACTTCTAGAGGTTTTATCACCAAATGGATTATTTTTATATAGGAATGATAAATAAACTCATGGTTGTTTATCTCCCCATGTATTAGGTCCGCACTCTCTGGCACGACCCTAAAAACGTTGGATGGAAAGATTTCACTGCCTACAGATGGCATCTGATCCACAGGCCAAGAACAGGACTTATAAGGTTGGCAAAGGATAATAGCTGGTCCACATAGAGGTGTACTTTTCAGATGGGTTTGATGTTCAAACTCAAGCTTCAAACCTTACCAACTGTCATTTTTCCTTTCTTCCCGCAGAGTTGTTATGTACGAGGGCAAGAAGATAATGGCAGATTCTGGTAGTATCTATGACAAGACGTATGCGGGTGGCAGATTAGGTCTCTTCGTCTTTTCACAAGAGATGGTATACTTCTCAGACCTCAAGTATGAATGCAGAGGTAAGGATTTATGTCAAATCAATACAGTTTTGATTGTAAAAAAGTTTCCAGAAGGAATTTATGTTTGACCCTTAAAATTGTGTCCCTGTGGAAGCGATATCCAACTCTTTTATGTCTCTTTCTTTTAACAGATGCCTAAACGCATAGCGCAGGAAGCTCTGAGGAATGCACCTTTTTTGTATAAAGTATGAACTTATATATTCTGAAGCAAAGTCCAGGGACCGATTTATCTCTGCAACTCTTTCTTCTGTGGCACGCACACTCGGATGAGGGGAAGGGCATGTGGTCGGCCTCAGGGTAGTTTGAAGCTGGTTTGGGTGGAGCACCAACCTGTTGACTGCCAGTTGAGGATCAGAGAGCCCCTTCTCCTCCACCTTTAGCATCCACGAGAGCAGGGAGAGCCGGGGAAAAAAGAAAACAAACCCTCAAGCTTTGCCAGTAGGACACAAACACCTCTCTATACCTGCTCCGCCTGCTTTTTCGCTCTCTGAAAGACCTCATTCATCTGTGCGGGGACAGCTCCCCATAGACAACTATGCACTTCCAAGCCTTTACATCTCTCTCTCTCTTTTTATCTAGCTTCTTCAGCCTGTGTGCCTTTCTACCTTACCTTATGGATGTACATCCCAAAGAAAAAACATATAAAATATTCCCTTTGCTTTACTAGATCCACCAGGAAGTAGGTTCTGAATGATAGAACTTTTGAGGACTCAAAGGATGAAGACAGCAATAACATTTTTTAGGACTCTTAGCGGTTGGGAGTGGAGCAAGTTAGAAATAAGGGGAATATGATGTTGTCGTGTATTCATTAGGGCCCGACCGATGTGGAATTTCTTGGGACTGATGCCATTACCAATATTAGGTAGCAAGAAAATTCCAATATCCAGTATACTGACTGGCATTACACATATGTGGTTATCAAATACTTGCGACAAAGATATATGTGGGCAAGATATCTTACATTTAAACTTTATTCCAAGTATCAGTGCACTCAACAGAAAACACTTCACTTATTACTTATTAAATGACAGACCGCCCTCTCTGGGTCAAACTACTTAGAGCATTTTAAATCACTAATTGAAGTATTTTTTCTGGGCTTTAAAAACAATTTTAATATCAGCGCATATCGGAGAAAATAGACGTCAATACAGACTGGCTATATATGCGATAGATCAAGATCATACTGGCAAACCAATACATCCGTCGGGTCCTTGTATACATGATGTATGGGCAGACTGGCCATGAATGGATCACAGAACTGCTTTTACACATCTACCTAAGAATCTCTGTAGAGAGGAACTATAGAGAAGAGAAATACAAATTTAGGTTTGCTTTCTTTTACAGTAAGTTTTTTAAGTATCATGGGCTTTGTTGATGTTGTCTGGGTAACTAAACAACTCTCAGGGTGAGATGGAAGTGATGACCTTCCCATATCAAACCAGTTAAAAAAAAAAAAAAATAGTAGGGGGTCTTATTTTACATAACATTGCTGGAGCCATTGATCTCAAAGCCAGTATCACTTTAAAAAAATACTCCCCATGTTGGTCAATGAAGAGATTTATCTCCCTCAGCTTTTGAGGATTTCAATTTGAAATTATGTAAATACATGTAATTTATTGACTCTTGCCTACAGTGTAGGCAGCAAAGGAAATTTAAATGCTTTGAAAAAGTAAAAAAAGACAAAAAATATTTTGGATGACAGACAACGAATGACGAACGCCACACGACGACAATAGCTTATCAGCAAGTCTGTATACAACACTGCAAGGTACACTTTCTCTGCTGGGGCACTGGATCCTGGTAAGGCCCGAGAATGCAACATAAAAAGTGTCTCCATGTTACTTCAAAATGGCATTACGTTAGCCTTCTGCAAGCCTTGCAAACAACTTTATGAAAGTCTTCAATGCCACCTGAGCATTCAAAGTTCACATGTAATGATCAATAATGCAATGAAAATGTATAAAGGCAGCCATTAAATTGATCGAGCTTTGTAACGGGTCAATCAGTTGTTTGATGACTAAACAAAGTAAACAGTAACAGGTAGAGTAACTGAGATATTAGGCCAGAATTCTGCCAATACCAAAGTACCGATGGCATGTTACTGCTTTCACCATGTTTATCATCATCATCAAGTACACTAATCAAGTTTTGAACAACGGCTGATAACTACTGCTACAATAAAAAGATTGCTTTCCATCAAGCATGATTTGTGTTTGATGTCCTCTGCAATTTCTTGACTCCAATGTCACAGCAATTTACAACCTCAATCAAAATTGCTGCTGTCATGGGGGCAAATTCTTCACTTTTCAGGACATAATGGTGGCAACAGCACTTTATTTCCACCCATCTTTCTGGCGTCTCTGCATTTGTGCCAGATGCCATTGTTTTTTACATGTTGCATCAACGTAAAAGCTCACAAGGG
>JAQFJB010000010.1:18095690-18110243 GCA_029874875.1 Naso minor | reverse complement strand
TCCATTTCGCACGCGCAATTTATAACTCGAAAGCATGTTTTATTAATCGCACACAGGTTTTATTTGTATTTCGTGTGCCCATTTTATTAAAATGCGAGTGCAATTTCTAAAACGTGCACACCAAATAGGAAACTCCCAAGCATTTTTGAAAAAAAGCGAAACACATCTATGTCACCTCCTGGGCTCCGTCCGAAACTGCTAGGTTGCCATGTCTGTACATTACAAATAACATGCTGCATTCACCTGCATTCAGTGAACAGTTTGTGTTCAAAGAGATCTACAAATCCTGTTCACTTGCTGTGGATGTAAACACACTCAAATTAAAGCTAGAATTTAAACTCTAGTCATGGATTCAAATCAAATCAATTGTGCTGCAGCACAGAGCCAAGACAATTGAAACATGCCATTACGGAGTGCGTTGTATACAGATCACATCTTGCAGTAATCATATTATGCAGAAATTATGCAGCACTGAAGCCAAGGCTACATTTCCTCAGAGTCAGAGTAAAACATACATGAGGCCTCTGATATCAAACTCTGCTTTAATGTATTTATCACTGACAGCTGAGTTTGAACAAGTGGTGACTTCACAACATGAGCAGCCATAAGGAGAAGCTGGAAACATGTCTGGCCATTTGGCTGTATTAGCAATACGCTGTGTGTATCTGGTGTCTGTGTGATCTTAATCCAATACTGGGATTCATAATCCCCAGCAGGGTTTTCAACTAAACAAAGCTTAGCAGAGATTTGGTTGTTTGTTTATCATCTGAATTAATGTCAAAAGGTCCACTTCAGGACAAATGGAGGCAGAACAAGTGGAGCGTTAGCTCTCTCTCACTCCCTCCATCACTGCCAGAACACTGAGCCTCAGACAGAAATCCTCTGCTGTCACAGAAACGTCAGCTTGATGCGCCTCAGCAACTCACTCAGACGTCAACTCCAGCTCATGATACTCCTCCAGTGTATGTATCCACTGTTGCATACTAATGATTTTGTGTTAAGCCATCAAACATTAGCATATGGATGGAGGAGATGCTCGTTAAGCTCCTCCTGTTTCAACAGTGATACTTCTGCTACTACTAGTGATAGTGAGATGATCTTGGTGATAGTCTGAAGACATATTCATGCTAAGGGTATGTGTAGCTGCTATTGTTTATCATAGTGTTTTATGTCCTATATGTGGAGGTTATTGCTGACATCAAACTGGTACCTAACTGTCATACTTCTATTATCAAGTGATAGCAAATGCTGCTCATGTTTATTTTCCAGATCCCAGATTCTCAAGATTACAATTTAATTATGATGGCATTTCAAGATATCAAATATTGTCTCCAGGTGATCATAACTTAAAATGTCTCATCATTCCAAGATAATGGGCTTATATTCCTCTTTCATGGCTTGTAAAAATCATTGTGGAGTGATTCCTTTTGGCCCAGATATTAAGTTCTGATCATGACGTGATAATTAAACACTAGAAGGGCCAGAATTTCATTCCTACTAGAAAGGCCATGAGTAGTCATTTTGACCGCCGGGTTCCAAATTCTTTTATCAATTTTTTTTCTAAACTTTATTTATTCAGGGAGAGTGCCGCTGAGAGCGAACTCTCTTTTCAAGGACACCCTGATCACACTCACACAGTTACACATTCACACCTGGAAGCTGCCCAGTACAACGACAGGCTTATTTGTCACCACTGAGCATTGCCACTGGAGCGACTGGGGTTAGGGGCCTTGCTCAAGGGCCCTCAGGGGGCCACCACTGCCCTATCTGTTATAGAGAGTAATGAATGTATTTTGTCAAGATATTTAAAAAAAAATGAATTAACACCTGAAGTTATGCTGAGGAAGAAGAGAAAACACCCACCTTCATCGCAGATGGATCCTCCTGCCGTGCACCACACTTTGTGGAATCAAAATCGCATCTGTAAATGGAATTCATCGCCACATCAAAATCTGTGTGGTCATCTTGACCGCCTGTGGCAGAAACTGGTAGAAATGATTACATTTTGTTTGTTTTTAGTGCAATTTGTATAAATAACATTTTAAATGAAAATACATTTTTAGGAAAAATCAGGGACCAGCAGAACTGTAATTAAAAAAAATACAATAGTTACATGACATGCTAATAGATTCATAACAACACTACAATGTGATATGTCAGTGTTAAGTGTTATGTTTGTAGATTGTACTGCTGGCCCAAACAACCACAAATAAATAAATAAATAAATAAGCCTAAAAGTTGTTTTTTTTTAAATTGTCAGAAGTAAAACAAATTTAGAAACTGTGTCTTTCCCCATGCAGCAAGGCCAATTAATTAGCATTTAGCCTCCAGCAACAGGTAACAAGCTGCAGCAACAAAGGTTTTGGAAATCAGTCAAATTTCTCTTTATTTATCAAAGTGATGCTCATATACCCAACGGAATGCAAGCCACAGCACCACTGCTTGTAATTTTTTATGAATGATCAGACTTTATACTCATTTAATTTATTTGATGATCTGTTTTTTCTAGACCGTGAATCCAGATGTGCTTTACACTGGCAGAGCTTCACTGTTTCACACAAAGACGCCCCAGCACAGTCGACACCTGCTGACACTGCAGTTTGAACTCCAGTCATATGGCTCAAGGATGCACTCTCTGACCACAAGGCCCCTGAGCTGCACAGTTCCACCCTGTGGCTAAAATCACCAGCATGTGGCTCCCATCCGTGTCAGAGAACACATCTTGAGGAACCTCATGACATTAGCAAGGAGCTTTCCTGATGCATGCGGTCAGTGTTTTGTTTGTCTTTCTGAGACATGAAAATCACATGGATGGATTTTGCGTAGCTGCAGGTTTTCTGTTTTTGTCTCTATGTGACCATAAGCCACAGGTGAACTCATGAGTGTGGGGGGAAAAAAAGCAAAAAACAAAAAAACAAAACAAAAAACCCCAGCAAAAGTTACCCTTGCAAGGCATCTGGACTTCACAAAATAAAGATATCACACAAATCCATCTTTGCAAGCCCTGAGCTATTCATTTCTGGCCAATAGACAGGCCAACGGACCAATGAGCATGAGGCGTGAGCTACATGTGTTACGCTCAGAAAACCACCATGGAGGCTATGGACATGATTAGCGTAGATGCTGTTAAAGCATCCATTTTATCATAACTTAAAGAGTTTGTCTTCACTGAAAGAAGTGGAAAGAACGACACTGAAAGCTTTCTTGATGGAAAAGAAGTTTTTGCTCTTCTCCTGACTGACTTCAGTAAGAGTTTGATTCACCAAGTCTCTGCTGATAATAGGGTTTGTTGATCTGATTGGTCGAAGTCAGTCCACGATTGATTGTGACAGACAGATGGTTTATCCACCTTCGATTGATTTTTTTTAAGTGCCTGCCCTTCTCCAAATTGTTTCCAATGGAGCCTTCCCATATGCTTTGGTGCAGCAGAGCATCTGGCTTGTCAGGTTACTTACAAATGGGAGAATGAGAACAATCTGTAGAGCACACTGTTCCCCTGGCTACTGCTCACAAGACAAACTCAGCTTTACATTGTCTAGACTTTTGTATAATGAGCCTAACTTACTGTCTGAACCTACCAAAACCGAAAAGATTCCAAAGTGTTAAATCTTAAATATCAGCGACAACATGAACATCCAATGTCTTATTTTAATTCATAAAGAAAATGGAAAATCCAGCGAAAAATTTTCCTATAAATATGCAAATAACTGATTCTGTAAAGCAATTCAAAAGCAGATTTTGGTCATCCAACTTATGCAGAACAGATTTATCAATACCTACACTGAGTCGATATTTGGCCTCTCAGCTCTGATCTCTGGTCACTACCTGCAGGCAAAAACTATGCTGGGAAATAAGAATACAACTAAAACAATAAACAATGAAATATTTTACCATCTTCCAAGAAGAACCTTGTTACTGCAAAAAAAAATACACCTCACACGAAAGTGAAATTCATAGAACAGCACTTGAAAAGACATAATGCAGCAGTTTCAATCCCATGAAGCCGTTATGATATTTCACTTTAAGAACAAAAGTAAAGCAGGCAGTCACATCAGAAAATATGAATGCAGCCACCAATCACATACAAAAGATACAAGTCACATTGAGTTTCCCATAAAGTCAATATTAAAGGAAAAGGATTGCTGTCATTTCATTGGGCTGTGTGCAAGACAACAACTATGCCATAAAACCAACATACATCATAAATTACAAGCACACAAAGAGAAAAGTGAGGCAACAAGAAATTGTTCAAAACAGCAACAACCAAGAAACTCGGACATGAAATGAATCCACTCACAGTAAAAAAATTAATACACACATGTGGAAGTTAGCAGCAAAATTAGCTGCCAGAGCTAAGAAAATACTCGTCAAACAACAAGCAAAAGCAAAGGCCAACAAAGCAAATTTACAAGGCAGCAGCTATCAGTGGGTTTGAAACATTAGCTTAAAAACAAAAAACAGCTCACAACAACACTCAAAAGCAAAGCAGTAAATAACTTACCAAGTTTGCTGACATGAAGCAGCTGTCCCTGCATCTCAGCAAAAGTAAAATTACTCTTTAGGAAGAGACCACAGTGGTCAAGGAAAGTTTGAACTTGGCCTTAAAACGTATCTCTTGAGCCTGACAGCTGATGTCACTAAAAGTTAAGAGACTGCAGCTGACAATGGTTAATGGAATTAACTTTTCAAGTTAGGCTCCTTGGTTGACGTTATCAGCTGTAGCTAATTAGCTTAGTTAAGTGAGGTGTTTTGGTTGAAAACTGTCTCTAACTGACTATCTTAAATGAGAACCTTGTAAAAGAGTCTTAAAAATATACGTACATTACACCAGGCTAAAAGACTGACATTATAAAAGTTGTTCAAAGAGGCTAGATGGCATCGTCACCAACCAATTCTCCCTATAGTAGAGGGAAAATAGCATACAGATTAGCATAAAGCAGCAAACTCCAAAGCTAAGAAGATAAACAATACAGCAGAAATAAACGTGTGTTTAGCTGGTCCAAAAAATATCTTTTATTTCTATAGCAAATGTCCCTAATTATGAAATTAAGGAATTTTTGTATAACTAATTTATTTTAATTTTAAATTATACTCAGGTTTAAATGACGTACAGTAAGTGTTGCAGCACACTGGAGTTGTTCATCTGCATTAGCATGCCAAACCCGTTTCATAAATGTCCTATAAAGAATGAGAGAAGAGTTTTGCAGTCCAAAAAAAATCCCAATATGAGTGTTTAAAATAATTTCGGCCTACATAAAAAAAAACTGCTCTTCTATGATGTAGTTTTGCCCGGAAAATCTGATTTTTACGATCTCCTGGAGAACCTGACACATACACTTTTTAGATCTGTGGACCTGACATTGGTGTGACCTGAACTCTGCCTTGACTCAAACGGAGCTTTTATTGCACCTCAGCAAGTCACCATCTCTTTCCTCTTAGTCCTGTAGTACTTTCAGTAGCAGTGTTAACATAGAGGCAAGGGACCCCAAACAAATGCTGCTCAGAAAATCTCACAGAGAAAATGAAGTTATTTTCACAGGCTGGCTACATTCTAACTGCCCGTTCAACAACAAGTCAATTTGCAGATGATCAGGAAAGCAATCTTAGAGCCAACGAGGCTCAGAGTATTTTCTTCCTTTTGAACTGGCTTAAAATTTCATTAACTGCTTTCTCCATAATTCTTTTTTTTCCATGAAGGCTATATGTGAAACTATATGTCATTACATAGACAACAGTGCTGTACTGGCTGTTAAAAACGAAGCCCTTTGAAAAATCAACCATTTCTCAGCCCTTTCAAATCCAGTGTTATTCACGATTTGTTGGTGTTAAGATCAACAGATAATAAATATTTGATATTGGTTAGCTTATTGTCACTCAGAGCAGATGAAATCCGTAAGAAGAAAGCTCATGAAAAACTGAATTAAATCAAGTTAAAGGGACAATCATGCAGTTTTCAGATGTACAAAACATCCCTTCAAAGCAGCACTGTGTATCTTTGACCGCGACCCAAACTTAATGATGCACATTAATATGCTGCACAAAACAGCAATTTTTGTGAAACTGGGCCAAATCTAATGAAGAAAATCTCCTCTGGTTTTCCCTCTGATGTCCTTCAACTGCTCTGCCTCAACTCTGTTGAAAACCAAAAGTTTGGATTCATCTTGGATGACACTTCCAATGAAAAATAGACACCAGTTACTATTTAATGTGTTTTATACATGAGGAAATCATATTTGCGAAAAAATATCATGGTAATTCAGCTTTTATGATGCCGTCATTAAAATTACTTGTTTGTTGTGTTTCCATGAACATTTAGATTTCGGACCCATCATTATGGTCGGCCAGAGTCGCAGCCGTTAATTGGATGTTGCCAAGTCGTGGCCTCCCCACATAACCCCGACACTGAGCGGGTAACTGTGACTTCATAACCACATGCACGAATGCAGTCGGCAAAAAGAAAACATCACATGGTTTCTACAGTACCTAACACCTAATTGTTTTAGGGAATTCCCAAAACTAGAGTTTGGTCACGATGCAGTTTATACATTAAATGTGAACAGAGAAGTGTGACTCACATTGCCCGCTGGCGTATGTTTACGACACGTGACATTGTCTCTGAGGTGTAATGATGCCTGAGGCTACACAGATGTACTATTGCTAGACATGAGTTTGGATGAAATATACACATTACAGTACCTGAATTCATAAAGTTAAGCAGCAGTATTAAAGAAATCCTTTTCAAACTTAACAATATGGGTATAAAAAGTCAGATTTGAAGAAATGGTTTCCCTTTGATCCTTACTGCAAAAATACTGCAAAATGTGACAATTGCAAAAGTTGGGCCAAACATCCACAACTTCACACAATCTAGCATGAAAGTGCCACATTGCAGAAATATTTGTGGAGCAGAGGAAATGAACATCAAACGGATATACAGACCTGCAACACTTAATGCATCCCTGACACAGACAGAGCAGAGCGGAGGAGTCGGTGACAGCAATATAACCTGGTCACTTTGTTTTCAGCCTTTTGTCTGACCTCACAACCTGTGCAGTTATTGGCTGGAAGCCACACGGCAACAGATATTGCCACACTTTTAGTGGGTTATAAGTGAGAAGTGAGAAATCTTGTTAAATATTTAGCTATGCACTAACCATAATTTTGACATAATTCTTCAGTTTCTGGTTAAATATCTACACCTTTGTGCTGATTGCCCTTGCAGATTTGCATATCATGAAATAGCACATTACTAGTCTTGACTGAAGTTTGCACTTACTCAAGACTCTTCTTGTCTTATTTATTATTAGCTGCATTTGAGCACTGTATTTACACATCATGCACAAACACAACATGCAGTTTAATAGCAGTAGGCCCGACTTCTACATTAATTTTATTAATGTAGCCATCCATCCTTTGGCTGTTTACTTAGGTACAATATCCAGGGCAGTAAAACTGGGGAACTTGAGAAGTCACAATTTAGCTAAATGAAACCGATCTAAACACACCCTTGATGGGAAATTGTTTTGTTTTTTTGCACTTTTTCACTTTTTGGAGCCTCCCTTAGGTCAGAACCTTAAACTGTCTGTGTGTGTTCGCTGAGGTGGTCCAGATTTTATCATGACTTTGCGTTCAGTTGTGGATGGTGACGCAATGATAACTGCACAAACCGAAGACCACAGCTATAAACACCAGCTTTCTGCATTTCTACCAATCATTATTCTTCTTTGCATTTCTCTATCTGTTACTTTTTCTTTTTCCTTGCCAGAGAAGTTCCCATCTGGAAAAGGCCAAGCTTTCCAAAATAGATGTATAAATGTAGCAGCGAACCACCCAAAACCAGCAGTCAGCCTGTCGTCTCAGTGTCTTTCCACATATTTTACAGATTTTGCCCCCCTGTCTTGATGTGGCCCTTAACAAGAGGGTGGTGTCACAGCACAGCAAGACTTTTCCTGACACTGTGCATGTGTTTAACCATCAGAAGACAGGGGATATTATTTGTTGATGTGCAGAGGAGAGGGTTCATGGGATATGTGATCTTAAGCTGGAGAAACGTGAGCATTGACAATACCTCTGGAGTTACCAGTCATCTCGGCTATGTTCCTACCGAATTTTCTTACTTTTCGCAGTGAGACTGGATTGCTTAAAAAAATTCTGGAACTAGTTTTTATTTCAAAACAGTAACAAAGCCAAAGTCCCAGGGGTAAAGCAAAGAGCTCGACTCTACCGTAGTAACATGATTTGATTTGGACGTTCTGGAGTAAAAACTGTGGTTTCACTGGTTTGCAGCATCATAACTTACATGTCATGTCATTCTGGTTCAGATACCTTTCTTCCTCTCAGGCGGCATATAAACATGAATCCCCTTGTAAAGCTCTGTTCCAAGTCCCTCAGAGTATGAATGTTATCGACAAAGACATCTAAAAAAAAAAAAGGTAATAGCATTAGACACTACAGGAAATCCTTAGACTGCATGTTGTAGCTTTGACTGTTTTGGAGACTATTTAGGAAAAAGATATAAAAGTTTAAATGTCACAGAAAGGTCTGTTGGGAAAAGTGGAAGTTTCTTTTAACAATCTTTCTGCTGTTTGATTGCATATTGGTTTAAACATTCTAAAAAATGTTGACTGCAGGGGAGGGGATTTGAGATCTTTTCAGACATCTTCATATTTTCATAAACAAACAAACAAACAACAAAAAAAGACTCATTTTAACCTTCATTCCCCCTTAAACTGCATGCTAACAACCATAGAAATCCTAAATTCAAACAATTTAAATTCTTGAACGTAACTAGAATCAATTATAAGAAATGAATAAACTAAAATAGATATTGTACTATAATATTATAATATAGAATGTTAAGATAAAGAAATGTACAGGATACAGATAAAAAGTACAATAGGTTAGAAATATCTTTCAGTAATCAATATTGCTGTCATTGTCCCACATGTCCATCACTACATCAGCCTACATCAGATGTGATAAAGGCCCTGTACATGTCTGTTCATCTTGAGATCGCAGAGGCCACTGATTAAATCTGCCGGGAGACGACTGCTCATCATTGCATCTCACAGTCTGCAGCGTGCGTGTTGCTAATCGACAGTTGATGAATGCTGGCCTGGAGTCACTCTGCAAGCTGCCTAATAATGTCTGTCTGCTGGCTGGTAACCCTCAGACATAAAAGGACTCTCGTGGATGATGCTCCCAGACTGACTGCTGAGGTCAAACTCCTTCCAGAAAGGTCCCTGAACCTCAAGGGGAGACTGTCTCAGTCAGGTGATGTGCTGGAAAATAATATGACCTGCACTCTGAGATTATGTGAGTCAAGAAAAGTTAATCAAAATGTTTTCTTTTCAAAAAAGCATTGCTGCTGGGTTAAATTTACTTTAGAGGAATGTGCAACATGTCTCACCTGCCAGTCACCTCCCAGCATCAAATGGCTGATGCTAGCTAACTGACCTACTGAGTGCATTAAACAATTAAATTCCCAAATTTTTTTTTTTTTTTTTTTAAGCAAATAGACAAATAAAGAAATAATTTTGGAAAAAACACACAGCTTTTTTTCTCCTCGCGCACAAAATGCGTACCGAAAACGAACAGAAACCGTAACCCAAGAACTGAGGTTCGTACTGAACCATGGGCTGGCTGTGTTGTTGCATCCCTAGTCGGGGGTGATTCTAGAATCAGAGCTGAGCACCCAATGAGCTCTCAAAAAAAAAAAAGAAATGAAAGAAAGAAAATAAATGTACATGTGAATGTAATTTAAATAAAAGGAAATACCAATAAATAAAACAAACTCACAGTGTATTACTGACGTAATTAAATGTAAGAGGAGGTCGGAGAGAATTAACATGTGATAACAGTTTATATTTTTTACTCGTATTTTTTAGGGGTGCTTGAGTACCCCTAAAAAGGGGCTAGATTCGCCTGTGTCCCTAGTACTCATGCTTAAAGTCCCTACGAGGAACTTTTACCTGGTTATGAAGCAGTCTAAATTTAATACTAATGCCTCACATTTTACCTTCATCAGAAAATGAGACCATTGGCTTGGAGATTGGAGATACTATCCTGTCTTTTACAATACTTTGCCCGGTCCGCTCAGTCAGCAGGAATACTACAACACGCTTTGTGGTACACAGACAAGAAGAGATGATTTGTTGTTTACGAGCATGATCGAGCTGCGGTTCTCTTTTTTACAACCTGTGGTTGAAAGCAGGAGAATTTACTTTTCTTTCTTTTCAATATTTTGTGTTAATGGCCGACCTGGTATTGTGCAAACAAGCGTTGGGAGGTTTTTTTTCACTCTCTTCCAAAATATGAGCTCAGACAAGATCCTTATGACAGTAAGCAGTACCGCTTTTGTCCACATGTGTCGCTGCAGTCAACACAAAAGAAAACTTCCTCAGAGGGGCCTTAAGATGAGCAATTTTTCTTTGTCATGGTATATGAGTCCTGGACCTTTTGTTTAACTACTAACTACTACTAACTAACTAACTCATAATATTGCCCAGTGAAGCAAAAAACACATTTTCATTCTAAATTAAAACGCTGATTTGCTGAAGTGTTGATAAAGGCTTTAATCATGTAGTCAATCACCTTTTTGAAAAAGGAGGCTGACCAACATTCTGCAAATAAAAACACAGGAAAGGTGATATGGTTTCACCCTTTAACCTCAGACAGAAGATTCTTTTTCATTTTTGACAGATCATCACAGACAGCTCCCACTCATGGCCAGCACCACTTCCCTCCTATAGATCTGTTTCTGCAGTGAGAGCAGAAATGACAGCCGTTTGCATTAAACATCACAGCATGTACCTGTGTAGAAGGTCTCGGCACGTTTGAAAACAGCCGTGGCACCGCTCAGGCTCCTGTGGAGCACAGAGGCCACGAACCGTGCAGTGTTGTTACTGCAGCTGCAGCCAGACATTTCCTGAACGTCCTGCACGTGCCGTGGAAAAACACACCACCGTCCGCTTCCAACGTGAAATCCACTGGCCTTTACCGATTCACAAAAGAATGTGGGTGACGCATAAAAATCACAGAATTAACAGGCATGCATGAAAATGACTGGAAAAGCAATAAAACATGGATGTGAGAAAGTATAATCTGTTAGATGTTTTCAATTTGGAAGGTTGATGAGCACTGTGGAAAAATACAATTCACTGTTTCTACTTTATTATTTTATTACATTTATTTTATATTTTAAATAAAACACCTGGGCAAACCACACATTATAGTGTATGACATTAAATGTGTGGTTTCAAACCTGAAAGCATTTTGTGGCTCTGCTTCATGAAAGGTGCTATAGAAATAAACTTTGCTTATTCCCTTGGTTTACTTGTTTTTCATGCACACGTAACAAGTGTGTATATTCAGTTTTTTATAGATTTTCACCAGCACTTAGATGACCTGAAATGTTGCAGACATGCCTCTAATTATCTTTTTAAGATCAAAACTTTAATGACAGTTGGAGCCTAAACTGGTTAACAAGCCTGTTTTCCTACTTAGTCTTTTTCTTCTGTAAAATTATTTGGGTTTTTCAAACTGTGCCAGTCGAAGGAGACCAGACACAGAAACTAAAATGTTGTTGTTTATTTTTGTTTTTTTTTGCACAAACGCCTGCCATAGAAAGCAGCAGACCACTATTACAGATAATCAATTTTGCACAAAGCATCTCTGCAAATTTCATCAGAATCCAGTACTTTACTTTTTTCTCTGATCTGATTTCTCTGATCTATAAAGGCCAATCTATTGTCTATTCAAATTTTTATGTTTGCTCTGTTGAAATGGTAATGGACTGTACATTATTTTGACTGTTATGTCTGTTAAGCTCTTTCGTCAACTCATGTTGTTTTTAAATGTGTTATATAGATAAAATTTGACTTGCCTTGGCTAAGCTCTATCAGTTATCTATCTTTGGTACTGTTGTGTGTGTACAGGCTGTATATTTTCATGCATGACTCTAACCCTAAGTGAGCTCCTGAGGATAAAAACAACAGTCTCAATAGCTTCTGAATTCACCACTTTGTTCAGCAGCTGCTGGTAAACTTTGGCTGTCAGCACTTTGCTGCTGGACAGGTAGCACACAGTGAGTTTTTAAAGCTGATGACAGCAGTGAGAGGGAACAAAAACAGAAGGTTGCGGTGAAGAAAACCAAAGCAATTAGCTGAAATATGCTCTAAAACTCCGCAGAGCTGAAGGAAATGGATCAAATATTCATATGTGGGTTTGTTGCTAAAGAAACACCATTCACATAAACATAGTCCTGTTTATATATAAATAATATAATATATAAATATCGACTATAGCAGATTTAAGGGACCTAATTGACTCAAAAACCTACATAAAAGTATCTGTAAACAACAAGCTGCTTATTCAAATTAACAAGAGTTGAGGCATTTTATCGATACAGCCCAAAATCACAAATGTGCCTCAAAGGATTTACAATCTCCTGCTCTGAGGCTTTGGTCTGATGAAGAGAGGTTGCAGCCATGCAGGCCTGTTGTCTGTTGCACAGATACACTCTGCCTGTGTAATCTCTGCATCAGTTATATTGGACGCTTAATAGGAGAGATGACGGATGAGCCCTCCTGCCACTCTTCTTTAGACACAGCTGCAGCATTCTAACCACATGAGCTAATTTCCAACGAGAATATGATTCAAAAACACGCAGCTGGTCATCAGCGCGCGCACACCCGCACACACACTAATCATACACAGAAAACCTGAGACGAGAGTTATTCATTTAGGGTCAGCGCCTGTTGACCTCTTCTAAAGAAGATGGACTGAATCTCACTGACATGATGGTTCAAACGATAATATATTTAATCACCAGGTGTGGCTGCAGTCCGTGAACATAACATCTGCTCACAAAAATAATTACACCTGCTGACAGGTGAAGTTACTGTATATAATTTCAGACATAAGATAGATGGGGTCAATTTAACGTGGGTGAACAGTTCACATGCGGTATGTCCATGAGACTTTAAAGCTGTTTTAATCATTTTTATGAACCACAACCAGTTTCTTGGGGGGTTCGCTTCTGGAACATTTTTACTCATTGTGTACTCATTTTTCACTGTAATATTTAAGTCCTACACCTCATAAAAATAGCATAGTCTTGGCTAGAAATAGGCGCAAGTCAAAACAATTACAATGCCAGAAATCATAAAAAACGCAAGTTGAGTTTCTTCAATTAATTATTTTAACAAAGTGCAGACAAATGTTACCAATATTAGGAAAAAGGTTCCAGATGCTACACATACATTTTTACAACCTCTACTTACTTTTTCTACCTCTCCTCTCCGCTCTGTGAAAACTCGCAGTTTGGTGGAATCTGTAATAAACCAACAGAAAAATTATTTCCTGACACTGCAGATCCTCTCAGTACGATGGAGTGTTTTAGCTTCTTGTCAGATGGCGAGTAACATGATTGGGAACGTATGCTGCTGCTGCTATATGTCTTCTGTATGTATGAACAGGCAGCTGTTTGCTCACAGCTTCATAAGGTGATGATTTGTCTGTTTAATGGTTGTGTTGTTGCCCTAAAGTGGCCAGAAGGAAAATCACTCAATCAATTCAATGTGCTCTTACAGGTGTATTAGAAAGCTTCAGACAAAGTCACATTTTAGTGTCCATCCACATTTATCTAAACATCTAATTTCTGCCACTAGATGTCGCCCTTTAAAAACAATAAAGACAAAAGACATGGTTTAATGGCATCGAGAAGTATCGTGGAATCATGGGATTTGTTTATTTCAAACAGCCACCACTGCTGATGAAAACATATCTGACTAACTAGTGACATCAGTCCAAGTTTAGCATGAGTGGTTGATTTAGTGTAAATGAAATTAATAACAGGCAGCAGTGATGGTAGACAAGTTCTGGTTTGGGCACTTGGCCCTACACTGGCACATCAGACAGGTTTGCAGGCACCGCCCGGTCCCAGCAACGCGTCCCTGAACTCTGTCGGTGATGTGGTTACAACCAAATGTACCTCCATTACCTGTTTTTGAAGGCTGTCCAAAATAACTTCCTTGACCTTGAAGATACATATTGAAACAGTTTCTGCACTGCAAGGTATTTTTCCTGAGACACAATCTCGCAGGGAGCCTGGTGCATGTGGAGGGCACGGTGAGGCACCGTGTGGCACAGTGGCACAAACGAGTCTTTGTGCTGCCTTGTGGCTCTTACATCATTTCCAGACTTTAGCTCCTGGACTGACGGCTGGAAGGTTTGGTGGGAGATCCCCGCGGTAAACTTGACCCAACACTGAACTCATCAGATTTTTAGCTTTCTGCCGTTAACTCCCTCACAACCTTTTATTGTTCCCATGCAAGGTTTTCCAGGTTCTGTCAGGGCCTGCATTGGTCTGTGAGTCTTGCTGCTTTGGATCAGGGAGCTGAGTCCTGCTAGTTGGCAGATCAATGGTCTCAGTGTTGCTTCACAACAACATGGCTGCTTCTACATCTCACCCTGCCTGCCTGCCTGCCTGCCTGCCTGCCTGCTGCCTGCTTGAGCTCAGCTTTTCCATCCCTAACTCATTCCTGCTAATTA
>JAQFJB010000010.1:18047112-18057433 GCA_029874875.1 Naso minor | reverse complement strand
AATTTGTGTTTGTGATTAGTGTATGATTGCGCTCATGTTTATAATGTGTGAGATTTTTCCAAAAGTAGCAACATGATAAACAAAATATACTCTGCGTTCAAGCAGGGTGCCAGTAAACAAACAGCAATAAACAGGCACTTTGGGCTTTGTGCATGCACAGGATAAACGTGCCCCAAAAATCCTCCAGGCTGATTCCAGTGCAAATAATTGCTTGTTTCATGTAATTTCTGACTGTATCTGACAACGTACTTGGATTGGTTGTATGGAGCTCAGTTCCTAATTTGGTGTCAATGCATGACAGAAAGCCTTTGTGGGTTGTTTTAGAGGAAGTGAATGTAGACAGTGAGTCAGAACTGACAGAGTAAAGATGGGAATTCAGAGCACCAAAAGGTCTATTCACTTGATCACATGCCATGTTTTTCTGCTTGAACACTGTTATACTGTATGCCAGGAGGCAAAAAGACTTGGACCATCCTTGTGGGTCCACTTAAATAGATAAACGATCCCCTCTAAAAGCCCATTGTCTCCTGAAGTTGATTTAAAGCTGTACAGGAAAGTGCCAGGGAGGACCACAAGTATCCCACAAACAAGCCTGCTGTGTTCTCTGATTGGTGGTGACGTTTATGTATGTCCATGTGTGAGAACGGGAAATGGCTTTCCTTGGGCCTGGAAGCAAAGTGGAGTCAGAGGGTAGAAAAGAACAAGGTGAAGGGGGAGGAGAGCAAAGAGCTGCCTTTGTAATTTCCTCTGGGTTTTGTGTGTGTTTTTGACAATCGTTTGTTATCCATTCTTGGCTTGAGTTGAATACATTTTTCTCAACCCATGAAAGTCTATTGCAGAGACACATTCCTTTGTTTTGGCAAGTCTTACATCTGTGTATCAGACCTTCACAAGGATATAAGGATGTTTTCTCAAGTCGACTTACTCAAGGGAAAAAGGACTTGACAACTCCCTTTTTCTCTTTAATAACAGAGTAGACTCTAGCGGCTAGCATAGCGTCATTGCTCTTACCACAGGGTCAAATATGTGAATGAGCCATGCCCTGTTTCTAGTGTCTTCAAACAGATGTAATCTTCGAAACTTGTTGCTCTCTGTGGCAAAAATTGTTATTGTGCATGTGTTTGTGTGTGTGTACAAAACATTAACAATGCGAGCCTGTGTGCACACTGTTGGTCTCCTCTTGCAGAGTTTGCTCTTAAGGTTGAATTAACAAACAGTCCAACTTGAGGGGAGGGGTGAACAATGGGTCCTGTGCAATTAACTGTTCAGAATGGTCCCCTGTAGTCCTGTTAGCAAGGCAGTTTTCAGCCAGAAAGGAGTCAAGCAATACGCTGGCTACTGGCTTCTTTCTGAACTGTGAGAACAAAGAGGGCTTTTTTTTGGCGGGGGGGGGGGGCGGCTGTTGGAAGCCACAGGCCAAACGACAGCAAGCTGCTGCAGTAAGGACTGCTCACTCACTCAGTGCATTTAGATGATGTTAGGATGGATGTTTAAAATACATCTAAACATGTTAGTCCGAATGAAGTCGAATTTCTCATAGTCGGACTAACACATCTGGAGAATGCGGTTGGGATAGATTTACTCTTACATGTACGTGCGTTAATCGGCCCCTAACTGGCCAAAGCGTTCTGCACATGATAGTCCCTGAGGTGGTCTTTGACCCTTGAATCAAACAGCATAAACTTTTAGAGGAAAACCTTAAAAAAAAAACAAGAATACCATAAGCACGCACGAAAGGGTAGCATGCATTTATTTGTACCATGTTTCCACCATTTGACATAGAATCTGTTAGCTGCTTGCTAACTTGTTTGTAGCTTGTTTGGTATGTTACATGATTGGTCAACCTGAAGAAGGTCTTTTAGCAACCAGTTGAATGGAGCATATCGGCCAACAAATCAGTGTTTTCCCCCAGCGCTTGTATATTGGGACAAGAACAGTATTCCAATTAAATGGCCTAATCTATCTAAAACTGCAGCTTGACGTAACTGTGCATATAAATGTTCTGAATGTGTATGAGGTACAAAATTAGCACCAACCACAAGGCAACTGCTGGTAAAATAGGAAGTGACTGGTGGGTTTGCTGTACTTACCAGCCATTAAAACAATGATTATCTGTTGAGTGGCTCATAAATTTGGGCAGTTACTCACCATTCAGTGAGTGGACAAAAAAGTAAAAAAGATAAGAGTGTATCGATTGGGGCAATTCACTTGTTATTACAGCTCAAGCAGAGTGGAAAAAGGTGATTGAATGACTGATAAAATGAAAAAAAAAAAAAGTAATTTTACACCCTGTTAGTGTTTCTGTATGTGTGATCAAGTTTGTTGAGCACAGCACAGCCCTCTTTTCTGTGATGTCTGTTCTTCTCTCTCCCTCTGTCTCCTGAAGGCTCCAGCCATTAGCCAGGTGAGACCAGAGCCCATTAGACGCAGTCTGGTCGAATCCATGAGCCTTTCCCTTTCATTACCTGTGTGTTTATCACTTGAGCCATCACTCTCTGCTCTCACCCTGTGTCACTTAACAGCTCTCCCCTCCAATCAAGCCCTAAAGGGGAACTTAAAACGCCTCACTAGACTGAAAAAAACCTCCTTGGAAACAGATACCACAGCGCAGACAGGCAACATGGGACCGTTTCATTCACTTTTAAACAGTTGACCGGACAGTTCCATTACTTGGTGAAGGTCCCAGATGGCCAGGATTATGTTTTGCTATACAGCGCTGTCCACCATGTCACCCACTAACACTAACCACACCATAGGATTTAATTTTTATTATTTTTATTAGATTTTTGCTGTATGGGCTGTCTGTTTTTTAGATTTTTCTCTTGATACATACAGGTTTAGTTTCACTTTTGTGTGCACGGTTTGCTGGCCGCCATTTATAACTCCACTAGTGACAGGTGCTGTGCAGCAAAGGTTAATGAATGCCAAAGCAAGGAGTGGTGGCTGTGGCAGTCCCAGGTACACCAACGGTAAGATCTGATAATGTGCAAAATAAGTTAAGCTGTATGAGGCTGTATTTATAACCACGCTCAGAGTAAACCCAACTGTATATCTCCCCTGCTAAGACAGTGTATGTAATGTTAAAACCCACACAGTTGCTATTAAAATCACTATGTTCCTTTGCGTTGTTCAAAGCTTTGCTTTTGGGCGTCTCTCCAGAACTTCAGGATTATTTTGAAGCTACATTAAGGCTGAGGAGAGACGAGGCAGTTTGTTAATTGTTTTCCAGTGAAATGTGTGTGCTTGTCGAAAGCAGCAGGCAGTCATAATGATTTCCAAAGGGCCTCATCTGAGGGACCAGCCCGCTGAGTAGAGGACATCTCTGACTAATGAGCTGCTAAATATATCCCCCAGTCTCTCCTGTCTTCTGTTGCCCCTGCTTCTGTTGTTTCTTTCAGTCTTTTATTCATTCTATTTTTTTGCTTTCATTCTGTGTTTTCAACCATTACAGTAGTTTTTGTGTCCTATTGTATTTTTAGGGTTTTCATTGTCAAGTTATTACCTCAAAATCTCGGCATAAACCCAAAATCTCCATGTTTCACATTTTCTTTGACAGTCTCGTCTTTTTCTCCTTCCACTCTCACCTCCTCTTTGATGTGTGTTTTTCAGGCCCACTGAAACATTGTGGGCTTTTTCTTGATACTGTTAGTCAAGAGCAGCATCCTGTTCAAGCAAATTCATCAGATTACACATAATGCAAGAGCATCCTACACACACATGGTTGAATTTGCCAAAGGTTGAGACATCAGCACTGTGCCAGACGATGAGCAACCATGTAAGAGCTCATGACGTGGGTAGTATGAATGGCTTGCTACACAACAGTCCAGAATGGTAGAAGATTATATGCTAATAACAAGTGAAATGCATGAGGTTTATTTATCTAACCATTTTTCTGTGGCCTTTACCAATTACCCATATTATCACTGGCAAACTTTAAGACTAAACATGCTGACAAAAAGTGCAGAAAACATCCTTTTCTTAGATGCCGACCCAGGTGACAAAAAAGCTGCACTTCCTGTAGCTGCTTCATAAAGCTTTCCAGCAGTTTCTAGGCTGTGTAAGTGGATGCAGCAGTTAATGTTTGGCTTGCATTAAATCTGTCATAAAACAGCAATTACAACTCAGGCAACAGAAATTCTTAGCTGAGACAGCAGCTACTAAATTACAGACAGCTGGATATAGCAAGACTTTAAAAAAAAAACAATAAAAACATTGGTCTCTGTTTAGCAGCCAGCATGATCATCAGTTCAGCACAACAGCTAAGTGGGGAACGGCGACTGTCATATTTGAATCATAGTATCAGTGGTCAGCTTGGTTATCAACTGCTAGGAATGCACAGATGTGGAAATGCACAGGATCATGCCTCAACATGCCACAGCTGAAGCAAGACAGTGGAAGTGGAGCAATGCTGTGTTACTCAGGCACTATCTCTATATCTGTTGATTCAGCTCTACCGCAAGTCCAAGTTTAGCTTTGTCGGAAGCTCTCTGCTAGTTTACTTGCTAAATAAATTATCCAAAGTGCAAAGAGGCTACTCAGAGACAGACAAAATAAAGCAAACCTCTTGATCTGACAGACGTGCTGATATCTGAGCCGAGGGGAAGGGCTGGGCTATACATGTGCTATCCTGCTGCGTTTGTATTACTTGTTGTAATGGGTGGAGGCGGTGTAAGGCTGCTTTTCTGTAACTTGCTGCATATCAACACTAATAGTTTCATAATCGTCGTCTTATTTTTAGGACATTTCTGCTTCAGTAAATGTTTAAATGGGATTAAAGACAAGGGGAAGAGAGGGAATAACACTCAACAAGTCATGATTCTTAGCTGATCTCCCTGCAGAGGAAAATTGGAGCTGTGTGTGTGTGTGTGTGTGTGTGTGTGTGTGTGTGTGTGCGCGCGCGTGTGTGTGTGTGTGTAGTATGTGTTTGCCATTGGCCACTTTGCCACTTTTTAAAATTTTAATAAGTAAACAGTACATGGATTTGTTTTGGTCTTAGAAACTGGTGCTGTAGTGTGATATCTATAGTGGCAGTTAATGTTGGGTATATAACCTCAAATTAAACACACTTCAGTTTTATGCATAGTTGCTATGCATAACTAGTGGCTGGGTCCTCACTTACAGCATGCCCTCCCTTCTTTCTACACCACCACGTTAGCTAGAATTCAGTTTTTACTAAGTGTCCCAGTATACATTAAATATATTCTTTTTACTTAATACTATTGCATGTTTTCTGTTGTGTTTCTGTGTAGTCCTGCCCCTCAACCTGTAACCAGTCCATTTGAAGGCATGCTGAGATGTTTAGTGGCTAGTTGGCTTAGCTCCACTCTAATGCCCTCTGTCCTTATTACATCATCTGCAAACAGCTCAGTGGAATGAACAACAACCAAATGGCGGAAGCCTTTGTGTAGGCTTGACCAGTATCCATTTGGATAATGGTATAAGGATAAATGATTGGGCTGTCAAAAGATTTGTTGATTTTTTTTAATCGCAATTAATGGCATATTTTACCACATGTTGAAAATTATATTTTTTGCATTTCACAACGTTTTTAAGTCCATATAAACAGTGTAAATTGATTCTTCTGTAACTTGATTGGGAATCAAACGGCAACTGGAATAAGTCTCTTGTGTAAGTCTGGTGCGGTAGCAAGGAAGAGATGAGACGAGCTGCGCTCACCCACCGCTAATTAACTTGGTCCTGTGTGCTTGTTGTGACTTGTTTATTTACCACGTTGTGTTGTTTTTAGACTCAGATTAGCAGTTTATATAATTTTCATTTTTTAACAGACATTTTGTTTTTTTGACCTGCCTATAAGCACAACCGCAGTGTTTTGCGCATGCGCCCTGCAGTTTACTTTCGTTACGTATTTGATTCTAAAATGAGGTAAAATGCTAATCTGAGTCTAAAAATAACTTAATGTGTAAAGAAAGAAGTCACAACATGCACACAGGACCGTTTAGAGCTGTTGGAAAGTTTATCTGATGACTTTAGGCTGGCAGCGCTTTGTATTGACCACCAGTACTTGAGCTAAGCTATTTAGCCTCGGGTGAGCTCTGCCCATCTCTTCCTTATCACTGCACGCACAGTTGAAAGAATGGTATCTATCTTCTTGCCTGGAACTCAGGAGGAAGGCAATTATGAAAAAGCAAAAAGAAGCCATTCAAAAGCATATTGTTGCCTTTCTTCTGCTGGTAGGAAGCAGGAAACCACTACAGCAGCTTGACTAAGGGTGCGTTGAAGGGAAAAAATAGCAGCACGCAATTTAAAAATAACAAAAAAAACCCTGCATTAATCACAGTCTTTTAATCGATCGCGATTAACGCCTTGACGCTGACAGCCTTAATTTATGAGAACCGTGCATGTTTCTATGTGCCTTTTTATGTATCTATGTCAATACATCTGCACATTTAAAAACTAGTCATGCTTTTGTATATGCAGTTGTTAAATGATGAGAGCTGTCAGATTCTAAAGACATCTTTAAATTGCAGACTTAGGCCGTCCAACAGCCCCAAAGCTTAGATAAGTAATTTACAATGAGAGATGTAAACAACTCGTAGCTTTTTTTAAAGGAGCATCCTCCAAGTATTTGGCATTTTTTATGAATGAGTACTACAAATTATCCAGACTTAATTTGATTAATTCTAGGTGTTTTTCATCAATGTGAGTGACGTTTTTTAAAATGTTTTTATTTAACAGCTTGTGTTTGTATACGTGGGCTGAAGCCATCGTCATCAACTGTTGGTGTCTGTTGGGCTTGAGTCATAAGCTTGATTATTTCTAATGTGCAAAGCACATTTGAAAATAACATGAAACAAGGGACTTTCTTGTGATATATGTGATGACTAAAGGTTCCTTAGAACATTTATTTCAGTCTGTTAAGTAGATAAGTTTGTTGTCTGTTGTTCATTGTGTTGGCTTTCACACTCAGTTGCTCACACAGCTTAATGTTACTAGGGACTGTAGGCGATGTTAATGTGCTCTTTATGCTGACAGCCCATCCTGGCTTTGCATGAGTTTCGTATCTGTGTCTGCATCCACCAACTGTTGCTGTGGTGAAGGCCAAGCCAACAATAGAAACAGTAGTTTGTATATTTTTCATGATAATATACAGAAGTTGTTTTGGCACCTCTGTCTAGGTTTTAAGCTTTCCCCAGCATGTCTTGCCAAGGTTTGCTTGGCTTTTACTTGAGGCTAATGTATGGTCACATGAAGGTTTTATTCTTTTTCTTTGAAATGTTTTGTCGTCTCTACCAAGTACAGGTAGGCAGCTAATCCCAGCCTCTCTACTCTTTTCATCAGCACTGACATACTGATACCTGTGGGTGGAGATGTCTTGATCAAGTTTTTTTTTTTTTTTTTAGCCCCTGATCCAGATCCAAGTCCTTTTTCTGATAACATCTGACACACAGAACAGTTTATCACTTGCTAATGCTCGCTTGATGTATGCATTTAATATGCAGCTGCTGTTTATTTATTTTGCTCAACTGTTCAGGTGCTGAAAGTGGTGTTAAATGGGAACAGTAGTTGCTATAACCAAGAGCAAACAAAGATGCCGAAATGGATCCAGATTGAAAGCACATAAGTAGTACAATCTATCAAAAGAAGCCTGGATTGTCAAGCCAAGCCAACCTCTTTAGCAACATAAACTGATAGTAACCACAGTGTAAGCAGACTTGCAGTATCCACACTTACTTCCTTTAATCGGCTTCCCCTTGTGATTAGTTGATTGCCAGCACTTCAAGTTTTTAGCAAGCCACTGGGTGAATGGAGTTGACAGAAATCTGCTAAAACTCATTCTGTCTACAAACATGTTAGCATCTACTGTTGTGAAAAATACTGGAACACAACAGACAACAAAGGGCATACCACTTCTCTCAGCAGAGCAAGTGTTGAGAGGTTGTACCCTTGGTGCCATTTGCTCCCCCTCTTGCTGGCTTGCTGGTGCAGTTGCTCTATCAAAATTCAGTTGCTCTTATGGTGACGATGTGCTGGTGCTGTAACAGTGACTGCATTGTTGAATTAACTGAAGATGTAATCCAGTACGTGGGACACTGTCTCTGCCTCTGTCTTTCATCCTCTGTCTTTCCTTGGAATAAGTCATAATAATGAATCCTAAATTGCATAAATAAACAATTGTTTTTTGGTTTTATTGCTCTTTGCAACGTGAGTGCTTTGTTTTATTTTGGCGTTCCTCACAGCTGCTGTGTTGTCTGAGGCGACAACACCGCAATGTTTTTGTTTTAGAACCGAAATGTCACGTGACCATTTTAGTCCACTTGGCATGTTTGTGCCGCAGTAAACAGGAAGCAGCGAGTTGGATGCTTGATGGAAGAAAAGTGTGAGGAGGAAGAAACAGATCTGGAGTTACAAGGGCGAATATGAAATGTGATAAAAGCAGTGTTTTCAAAAGCCCCCTTTAAGGGTTCTAAAACCCAGAAGTAGTCTCGATGCAAAGTGTTAACTTAGTGGAAAAAAAAACAAAAAAACCCAACAAAAAACTCGTAGTGCTTGTAGCCTGCGGCACAGGACGTGCCGTGCCATTGCAGTGAATCTGTTCACCACTCACTTTAAACATGCTGTTAAGAAAAGAACAAGCAGCTGTTGATGAGCTTACTCCAGTTTAAAATAAAATAAAATCGCCTCACTACTGCTACCAAAGTATCGGCATGCCAGCTCCGGTAAGCAGGATTGGGATTATCTCCCTGACTTTCACCTTCAACAAATGTCCCAGGCTCAGCACTCATGCCTCTGCTGGCTGGCAGGCTCAGGCTGCTGAAACATGATCCCTGGTTGCCCACACTGACAGTTTTTAAGGGGGTGTTGTGTGTGTGTGTGTGTCTGAACACATGCACGTGTGTGTAGGAGGGGTCCCCCACACTCTTTTGTTTTCCTCTGAAAGCTGAGAAGAAGGAATGCCTGCCTCCCAGCTGTCCTCAGCAGTGAGGGTGATAGAAAAGAGATGGGGGAGCTTACTGTTCGCATTCGCTAACATCCACCCATCTGTTACTGGAGGGCAGAGTGCGTGTGTATGTGTGTGTATGCTTGTACCATGGGGTTGGAAGCAGGGTCGCACAATGGTGCTTCCCCCTTGCCCTCACCCGCTTTGGCCTCTCATGCATATTTAACCCTTCAAATGCAAAGTTGTCTGTTGTCCTTTTCGGAGGCACGCTGCTTAAATCTGTCACTGTGCCCCATCCCTCAGTGAGCGGGGACAATGGGGTGTAATGGCAGCACACGTGGCTTGCTAAATGCATTGCAACAGCATGAGAGAAATGGGTGGGGAGATGGAGGATGTGTCTTTCTGTTAAGAGACTTCCTCCACCCTGGGTGTGTGCCGCAATTTCGTTTGTGTCTGTGGTTTGCAGCTGCGGGAAGAGGTGTTGAGTGTGAGTCGCTGAGTTCTCTGGAAATGCTCGTGCAGACCCCTTGGACACACGTTTTCTGGTAGATTTTCTGTCTACTTTAGAAATGACACCGTTGGCTTTGGCAACAGTGTTAAATAGAGGCACTGGCTGGACTTTATAAGAGTGTGTGGTGATGAAATGAGTGCATGTACCCCTGATCATTCACTCACAGATTTACAACACTGATAGGAAACCAGTGAACAACACCAACCTGCTGTTTACAAAGGCCCCTTAGGACACTTGCAACCTACACTTGCATAGTGAGTAAACTGTCCGCCTGTATCTGTGTGTACTCAGGCTTTGTATAAATGTGCTGGAACCTCCCTCACACTGCCTCCTTTTTCTTCATCCTCCTCCTCCTCCCTCCTCTCTCCTCAGTAAGGTCCCACCACCTTCCCCCAGAGGCCCTTGAGATGGAAAGGCAGCTCTTTTTGAAAAAGCTTGGTTTCATGCTTTAAGGTTTCAGCTTTGTAGGCATCCTTTTTGCCCTACAGTAATACAAGTGCACCTTTGTACGCCTTTTTTCATCATTTTTCTCGCATAACCTTTCCCTTTGTTAAACAAAATCTGCTTTAGTTCTCTTTTGAGTCGGGGCCCAGCTGTTATGAGTGGACGGGATATGAAAGCATGAAATAGCTGAACTGCGTGTGTGTGTGTCAGTGTAATAGCATGACAACTTCTCACTCGCTCAGAGTAGAACATGACACTGCTAGTATCGCTTTCTCAGACATTAAGCTTCAGATGTTACAATCCCGTGTCACCTATCCAGGTCAAAGTAGAGTCGTGTCACTTCACGCTGCGCAAAGGGTCTCGCTTTGAAAGCTTCTCTGTAATGTTTGTGTATGTGTGACAGAACAAAAGTGAGCACAGGAAGCTTAGTCTTTGCACATATACAGTACACATCGCATTACATTTTA
>JAQFJB010000010.1:18002741-18015082 GCA_029874875.1 Naso minor | reverse complement strand
GATCAGCTCCCTGTGTCGCGGTAACACAGACAAATTGTTGTTGTGGTCTTCTGACGGCCGGCTCCTTGCTCTGGCGTAGGGGGCGTGTCCTTACGAAGCGAGGGAGGGCAAGGTGAGCGGGGGGGAACGAATCGTGGAACTGAGGGGAGGGGTTTGGTTGAGGGGGGCGGGATGCTTTTTTCAAATCTTTCTAAGAGGCGCAACTGGTTTTCAGAATGTAGACCATAGCTTTAAGCAGTGATTTTTGAGAGCTTTCAGATTTAAACTATCCTGCCGTCAGCGCCTAAATAAATAATTTTTCCAAACACATACAAGTCAAAGAAAAGTCACAAACATTCCTTGATTCATATATACATACTTGTCTTTTACATTTAGATTTTTTTGTGTGATTCAAACCAAAAACACATGTTTAAAGCATTCAGAAAGCTGTGCCTGGAGGTGTAAATCTGAATCTGGCTAATCTGTTAAAGACTGAGTGAAAATACACAGTGTTTGCCGGTTTCAAACCTCACTCTCCTTTGTGCTTCAATGCCCTGTGAGCCTCCATCTCCAGAGCTGACAACCACATCCTCCCTGCTGGCATGCTCACATGCTGTGTAGACAAAGTACCTTCGCAGGGGCTCTCACACCTATTTTACACTCGTACCCAGAAATACACGTAAAAAAAAAATACAATATATCTTCCCAAGTATCCTGACTGAAGGTGAGAATTGCATATTTTTTCTTCGTGGTTTGTCGGCACAAAAGAGAAGAAACATAAATTCCCCAGAAGCAAACACTTATCCCGGCTTGAAGTGTAAAACTGACTATTTGTTTGCAGCTTTATTTTGTATATTGTGTTACCTGTTGGGTCAGAGCTCCCTCTAGTCTTCTCTCCTCTTCCTTCTGAAACAAAATCTACTCCTTTGTGTGTTGCCACCTTCTTTATTGTCTGTCACAAATGACACATGCAGGCTGCAGGTTGTATTGAGGTGCCATCTAGTGCACAGTTCACCTTTGCAGCACGGGAGACGTGAGAGAGGAGAGCAGCAGAGGAACTCCTCGGATCTGATTTAACTTCAGAGTAAAAGCAGAATAAAACTGGTGAAACTCTTTTTGTGTGTTATTTCTGACCTACTTCTGGTTACATGGACATGTTCAAATAAATTATAAAGTGTTGCTCTCATTGTTTCACTGTGCATTTTGGGAGAATGCTTCACAGACATTTGAAGAGAGACTTTTTTTTAAAAGAAGACTTTATCAATCCCTCACTTAGGAAATTCACTTGTTACAGCAGCTCAAGAGAGTCGGAAGCAAAGAGCAAAAAGTGATCGAATGATCCATAAATAAGAATTAGAATAGCTAGAATATTAAGGCATTGCTGACACCTGTAATATATTCAGATAATCTACTGTAGATGGATGATTGCACAAGATAACTGCACCCACAATTTAAATACACATAAAGTGCGTAGTAATATGCCAGAAAGTATTATATATATACACATACTTGCACAGAGATTGCTCAGGATACAAGCAGGATTTGCTGTACAGTCAGTCAGTCAGTGTAAATGTATTTTTTCTGCTCAGAACAGTTCTCTCTTGGGTAAGTTTGTGTCTGTAAGAAAAGATTTCTGATGAAAACAACCCCAGAACTCTCTGAGGGCCTTTTTTTAAAAAACTTATTTGGTTGTTTGTCCTTATCTGCTGCAATTTAGACTAGAACTTGTTGAAAAATGATTGCTAGCGAGGCAAAAGTCAAACAAAAAAAGACTTTCCCCAGTCAAATTGAGTAACATTAAAATTCTGAGATCTGCTGGCGCCCCTCAGAGGCTGAAAAGTTAATAACATGTCATATTAGAAAACTGTTGGATGAAGCAGACATACATCATTTTTGCTTTAAATGGTCCCTAAACTATTGAGAGGCTTTTTTCGGTTATTGTTATCAGACGGAGTCTCGGCTCAAAGTGGCCACTTGCTGCCAAGAGTGGCCTCTGGAGTTTTCAAGAGCAGATCATCAAAAACAAAAATGGACGAGCTGCTCATTGAATCTGCAGTGTTGTCTTACTGCTGAGTGAACTTGTGATGATATCATCAGGCTTGTTGGCAGCAGCATTCTGGCTTGTGAGCAGGTTAACTTTTGCCAAGTAAAGACTCTGCACATGATCACAAATTACGTACAGTTCCCAGATTGTTACTCTAAAGCTCATGCCAAGATTTCTTATAGCTTTCATTTGCTGAGCAGTTCTGCTGTTGCTGACAGGCTGCAAAAGCCCGTGCAGAAGAATCTCCTCATGCATGTAGCTCTGTGCTGGCCAAAGAGAAACTCCTACTTAATGCATTTATAAGGGACATAAGTTATGATGAAAACTAAGTCATTAGCTCGGTGATTCTCCACCAGAAGTACTTTTATGTTTGTGAAAAGTTTGTGGTTTATCATATTTATTGACATAATAACCAATGAACTATTATCTGCCAGAGCCTGTCCATTACAAAAAGTGTGTGAAAAGTTGTTAGCAAGCCAGCAGGAAAGTCTGAATAGATTTCTAAAAGATGTGGATAACTGGCAGTGAAATCCACTTGCTGTCTCTCCAAAAAAAATTAAAAATACATTAAAAATGATGACAAAAGGGGGGAAAGTTAAGTTAAACACTCACTGCTGCACAATATGTAATGCTTGCTTCAAGTAAAAATTCAAATAAAGTCAATTCAAACGAACACATGGATTTTTATGGCTGGGACATGAACTTTCTAGGGGACATGAGACAAGAAAATGACTGCAATGACTAATGACGGCATTAGACCAGGGATTCCCAAACTTTTCAGCCTGCCACCCCAAAAATAACGGTGCCAGAAACTGGTGACCCCCATCGACCCTGGAGGTGGCATCTAACACTGTGCACAGCTGCGCACACGCACCTTCAGGCCTATGCAAACACAATACAAAAGAACAACAGCCTAACAGCTATAATATTATTTTAAAATATTTTAAGAAAGAAAATAAGAAAAATATAACTGGAATTTATACAGTAATGGGTTGAATTAAGCAATATTAAATTATTTTTAAAATGTATTTGTTTTTCGGGAGGCATCTCGCGACGAAAGGTGAACCAGTAACTGACATCTGCTAAACAAGTCTCTACAACTTACAGTCAATCTCTCAAAGCTCTCTGTAGTGGAAATACTAAACTGACTGCATTCTGATGGAGTTGCTGGTGAATAATCACGATGACTCATAAAAATAAACATGTGTAACCCAGTGAGACAATAAACCCTGGGTTTGTCATCCTCTGCTGCAACAAGGGAATTAAGGTTAGTGGGAATAAATTAGGTTTCATGAACGTTTCATAAGTAGTGTTCTTGGAACAGGGAGTTCTGGTAAATTCTAAAATCAGAGGGAGAACGTTTGGCACATCAAAACTACACCACGGAATTAAAGTCCAATCTGACATTTATACCAAAACAAAAATGATGTTAATATCAAATTCATGATGCATTTTTAAAATAATCTGGTCTTTTGCAAATAACGCCATCAATCAGTAATCAATGAACATTAAAGAGGAATACACTGTGGCTATTTCCACAGGTAAATATATCAAATAATGTAGAGTAAGACCAAAACATGCATTTTATTTGCAGAGGACATAAATTATCACTGTAAATAGATAATGCATTGTAGTTACGCCTCAATAAATCCAACAGACATACACAGCAAAATGAACATTTTGACTACAAGAGACCAAACATTGGATATTTTTATAATTTGTACATTAGTGTCAATTCTTCTTGTGTAAGATGTTATTTGTTTTAAATGATTTGACATAAAAAAAAAATACATTAACTGCATTTTGAGCAACATAATGTTCATCCAAGGCAATTTATGTGAAGAGATAAATCAATAAACCCTTAATGTGATCGTATATCTGACAGTAACCCCTCCTCTCCCATTCATAAGTCATTCTCTGACAACAATGGCAAGAACAAATAAATTCTCTCATGGTGACTGCATACTGGGGCCTTTCCAGTTTGGTCTGCAAAATGCTGCAAGGGGACAAAAGGAGGGCGTTTTAAGGTTTTAACAGGCCGACCCTGTAAGGCCATGGGGGGAGGGGAAGGAAGCTCTGCCTGGACTGATCAAGCTCACCAACTATAATTACAGCCCTGTCACATACCTGAATTTTTACTGCTTTTCCCTCCTCCAGCTGCAGCCACAGCTAATCAATGTCTGTGCTCCATGCAGCCTGAATATTATGGGCTGAACTGTTGCTAAAACACTTCATAACTCAGCTCAGGCCTGAGGGGGGGTTATGCATCAAGGGTGTGGCAAGAAGGCAGATAAGAAAAAATCTTGGATTCTTTGAGCTCTGCCTTATTATCATATTTTTTCGGTGACATTACCCATCCCTAGAGGTCATTTAAATGCAATTGTGTGGTGCATTAATATGGCTAGATGCTCTCTTGATGTCATCCATGAAGACGGAGAGGTTTCACTGCAGCAGATGCATTATTAAAGCCTGGCTCTACCGTGATGTGAAGCTTTATGGGCTATACAGTTACGCTTTATATTCCTCGGTGACCCTGTTTGGCTCTGCTGCTACGGGACATGCAGTATAATATCATAAAATGCTAGATGGCAGGTACAACTGGCAGGAGGACTTGAGTTAAGATAGGAAGGGGATGATACAATTTGGCAAGCAGGTAGGAAAAGACGGCAGGATCAAGGTCAGCGCAGGTCTACAGTCGTGTGTCTGCAGAGATGCAGTGGAAGGCAGGGTGTCGACTGCAGCTGCTGTGGCCTCTTGACCTGTCGGTGGAATGGATGAGGCTGCTCCCAGCTTGTTTTTTTACACGTTTACTGACCCACTGTTGCAGCGCAAAATAATCCACAGTGTAAGCTCCTTATCTACAGAACAATTTTGTGGAAAAGGATGCAACAGAGATTATTTGCAATGTGTCCTGAGACCAGCATCCACACTGTTTAACACATTTTTTCGCACTCTTACATGTATACATGTGTATATACAAAATTATGTTGAACCCCAAAGATCTTCAGTTTACTAGCCTATGTGTATCACAGAATTAAGAAAAATCATAAATATTGACATTTTAGTAGCTGGAAATGCGATTTTTTTTTTTTTGCCATTTTGTTTGAAAATTTTCTATAACGATCATATCAACAGATGTTATAGTTAATAAAGAGAACAGTTACATGGATTTAGACTATGGGTAAAAAAAAAAAAAAAGAAAGAAAAATATAAATGAAGACGGAAAGAAGGAAAAATGAAAAAAAAGTCACTAAGGATGCATGTAATAAAAAGTAGGAATATCCTGATTAGTGAATGTCAATAGGCTGTTGTAACTTGACCTGAATTTGTGTGTGTGTGTGTGTGTGTGTGTGTGTGTGTGTGTGTGTGTGTGTGTATGTGTGTGTGTGTGTCTTGAATGTGTTCTTAAAAATCCACGTGTCTCAGCCATGGCCCTGTTTAGCTCCTCTGACATACAAATATGACTCGAACTACAATTCCCATAATGCCTCCGACGTGAAAAGATGTTGTGACGTAGCAAGCAAGCTGAATGTTTCCTGGGCAATGTAGTTTAGAGATAAAAATGTCTTCCTTTTTTAAAAAATAATATATGAGAAACTTACAGATGTCTCGGCATCTCATCACCCGATTAACATCTGTTGTGATATATGTCTACATTTAAAATCCTTAAATAAAGTCGATTATTTTGATCATGTACGGAAAAACTATTTGAGCAACTTCAATTCCCAGAAGCCCCGGTGAGACTGCGCGTGCGCACTGCGCAGCGGTAGCTGTGTGTGGTGGTGTAGTCACGTGGAGACGGTAGAGTCCACCTCGGTTCTGTCCAAACAGAACGTGAGCATTTAGCAGTCTGTCTGTCGGAGCGCCGCTCGGTGCTAAACTGATTCATGTTGTTTTTTTAGCCAACCGTCCCTTTAAACTAGACTACTTTATCGAAGAATGAGTGATAACGATGATATCGAAGTCGATAGTGATGTGAGTATGGCCACTTTTCGCTTTTTAAGGATGTTATTTTGCTAGCTGGCGATTTAGCTGAACTAGCGGCTCAGCTAGCGTTAGCTACCAATAAGCTGGCTACTTTTTGCTTTTCTATCTGATAAGTATTTCTTCTCGGGATTTTTTGTTAATTGATAAGCAACACTAGCCTTTCTTGTTTCAGAGCTTCGCTAATATGTAAAATTACTTTACTTTCTAGTGACCTCAGCGAAACAGCAAGATTTGGCGAACAATTATGGCTACAATTGTACTTTTTGTTCTGTTTCTTTGCAGGAAGACTCACCGAGATATCACTCTGTGGTGCGTAATGCTGGGGGGATTTGACCAATGTCGAAAAAATGTTCCACTGTTGCTGCAAAGTTGATTTGATTACAGGCTGCTTATTTTTTATTTTTTTTTTTTTGGTATTTACTCGATTGGTGTGGCTAACGTATGCTGTGGAGGTTTATTTCACTTCAAACAGAATGTGAAAGTACTGCTTCCCTGCTCATGAAACAAACATATTCATGTGTTAAACTGATATTTGTGCACGGCAGGTTTGCGTTATTTTCTGTAGCATTGAACTATAGTGCATTTCTCACACTCGTAGTGCCGCGATGGTACATCGGCAGCAGCTCTGTAGTGCACCGCAGGGTATCCCCCATCCTGTGTTCGCAGCCATAGGGAGACGGTGACACGACATCTATATTTAGACCAAAGCTTTATCCCGCTACAATGTGTTTTCATGTAGCACTTCAGTATTTTTCCGGTCAACACAAAGCTTCCTTTGCTCAGCGACAGCCGGTCAGTCTCTGCGAGTCGTCGCCCCCCCTTTCCCCTACGGTGTTCAGTTCACACCACGGGGATTCCGCTCGTGATCAGGTTTGCAAATCACACATCTAGGTCACCTCGGTGAAGAGAAACGTTTACACTGAAACCGCATTCACGATGCACAGGAAAAGGCGTACAAGCGAGGCTGTTGCACGCGCGGAGGAGCGCAGCCGCGCCTGCATCTCGGACAAGCCTTCGTGTCAGGAAGGGGATGTTTTCCTGTGTTGCAGCCGGTGATTAGAGCCATCTTCTCTCTACAGGCCACTAAAGGGCTGGCAGCCTAAATGAATGACGTATAGCTGCATCGCACACTGGCGAGAAAAACACCCCGCACGACGTGCCTGATGCACGGGGCTGCACGACACGACGGCTCACCTCCATTTGGCAGATGAGCAGAATTTGAATGCATAGCAGCATTTGGACGACATTAGTGTACATTTCTGAATTCGCTTCAGTGATAAGAAGCTGCTGCCCTTCATGCCTTTCTCTCCTGATAAGTTGCAGTCATTGCAGAGCCACGTGAGAAAGTCAAATTTGATTTCAGTTCAGTAATTATCTAATTTGATCACCAAAGCTATAAACATAAATATGTATGTTGTGGGAGCTGTTTGTGCCCTTCAGAGTCAGACAGTCCCATCTCTGCACATCTTGTCTTGAATAATGAGTCTATAGCTGCATATGTCTAAATATTTATTATATTAAATTGCGTTAATGTTAGCCAGCTTGAAGTCCACATAAGATGAAAAATGTATTTTTAATTCTTTTACACGTCCCTCGGTATATTGTTCACTTATGTAACTATATGAGCCAAAAATCCCAAAATTTATTTTCTGTTTTTTTTTTTTAATGTCGAAATTTAGTCACATTTTGAAGGGGAGAAAAAAAAAAGTCACATGACTTTCGTCATCTTTCCCAGAGCAATTTTATGGAATTAATCTTTAAGTCCTGCCAGTTGCAACATAAGGTCATGTTCTGCTGCAGCTTAGTGATTTACTTTCAAAATAAAAGCCATGTCAGTCTCACACAGATAGTTGTCAGGCGGAGCTGCACTCAGAGCTTTTATTCTGAAAAATTCAGAGGGAAATTCTGAACAATGTTGCTGGCGCTTTGACACTGCCCTCTCCTGCTGCTCTTATTTTTATACATAATTTTTTTCATGTTTTGGGGGTGTGGGGTGAGCGCGTGTGAAAAGGGGAAAATGTGTGTGTGTGTGTGTGTCACACACATCGTTGATCACAGGCTAAAGTTAGGCTAACGTTAGCCCGTATCACAGGGATCCTCCATGTTTCTTATGGTACGTCCTGCTTTTCAGTGGCCCAATCAAATTCCTCTCAATGTTTTATCTCACTGTTATTTCCTGTTTATACAAGAAACATACAAAATTTAGATAATCCCGAAATGTCATTCAGTTGGACTGTCAAACATAGTTAATAATGTAGCTTGCAACTGAAAATGTGGCGATTTCAGAAATACACTTTTCAAATTGGGATTTCATCCAAAGAACACCATTTGCTTTTTGACTGAATACCCAAATGTATTATTCAGCCCAAAGAGCCATAGAAATAAAATCTTAAATCTTTAACTCATGGTGCGCAAGTGTAACAGACTTTCGAAGGTTTCCCAAACTACATAGTCTGATAGGACCTAGTCGGTTGTCAGGAGACAGGCTCATGTCTTAGTTGGTGAGGTAAGAGATTGACTGTTTAGTCACAAAGTAAGCACAAAAGACTCGACATGCGATATGCTCTATGTCACATGTGACAGAAAAACTATTGGCATCGATTTAATAAAATGTATAAGCCCATTAATTATTATTTGATCTAGTTAATTAAGTTTTGGAGGCTTTTGACTGTTGGAACTAAACAAGACAAGAACTTGCCATGGACATTATTTTTATCATTTGCAGACATTTTGTAGACAACCGTCCGCTTTCCACTGCTAATAGTGGAAGAAGGTTTTCCACGCTCTGTACCAGCCTGACAGAAGTGTAGGCTTTCATGCGGAGAACGTGAGACGGCCATCAGTGGTTGGAAAGTGGCAGCTACCAGCTCCTCCGCTCGGCACCTGGAGCAGTTATGTAATGTGTCATGGTCAGGTATGAATAGAATGGAGGGAGCAGCTCGGCTGCCGTGTCCTCTCGGGCAGCCAGCAAAGGTTTCAGTTTTATGATGAGCTGATAATGGCTGCATGTAGGTAATTGGACACCTGCTCTTTTTTCATGGTGCCTGATGTGCTTTCAAACTCAGATAACATACACGATGTAGCCACTACGGCTCCGTAACATGTCAGAGTGCATTAGCTGTACTTAGAAAAGTATTTTGTTATCAGCGATCCTTCAAATGAAGGGCCATTGGCTCCTGTGCTTCATATGCTTAATGTATAGCTGAGTTAATTTTCATGTAATTAAAAAAAAAGTGCTATACCAGACTGGAATATATATGTAGCATAACTTTCTTTGTCTTAGTAAGCTTGGAATTTGTACAGAATATGTTGAATATACTGGAAAACCCATCAGTGATTTTTCTGTGCTGTTTGTGCTGCCCTGTCTACCTCTTCAATTACTCAGGGAGTAAGAGAAAATTGCTCACACTGTTGCAACTAAATTTGGCTCTCTTTATAGCAGTGCTCAGTGTGGAAAATATTTTAAAAATCAGTATTTTAATTAATCAGGAATTTAACCTGCCAGATTAGCCACAAGCAGAAATTCCAGTCTAGATATTAGGCCTTTGGGACAGCGTTTAAATTTTCCAGTAAATGAACTTTAACACAGCGTTTATTGATATTTTGTGGTATGAAAATACATTTCGGTCATATGCCTTTATTCATGTCAACCATTCTAGCCCAGGCGCTCAGCCACCCTGAGTCAGTTGGTTCTATTCTTGTGATCTGTGTAGTCGTGGATGACAGACTTAACAGCCACGCCTATTACATACCATAACGGCATCTTGTTTTGTACAGCAGAACATTTGCCCTCTGCCATGAAAATGACTCTATAAAGCATACAGTTGTGGCCCACCTGCATCAAATGTGATTACAGCATTTTACTTGATACAAAATGTTGGAGAGAGCAGAAATAAAGTCAAGTAGATTTATCTTAGTTGTATAATTTGAAGGTTACTGGGTCATCTAATATAGTTAGTTATGGAGGGGATTTTTAGAAATAGCTATTACAAAGTGTTGATTTGAATCACAGAGCACACTAAAGAGTCTGAACAAGTGTAGTTATGAGCTGGTGCTAAATGTGTGTAGCACAAAGAAAGTGTTGTGAATAAAATTTATTTAAAGGCACAAAATTTAAGAAAAAAATAAGTTATGTGACTATATAAGTTCACAAACAGAGCAAAGTTTGAAGCGTTTCCTTCGTTATGTTATGAATTAGTGTTAACGGTCCTTGTTGGAGGCAGGAAGTCGGCCACGTGTACTTTGTAAACTTCTATTCACTGAAAATATGCATCTGAAACTGGCTGCAGGACTTGAAGTTGCACATGCCATCCGTACCCGTCACGTGTTTGTTTATGCCAGGGTTAATGTACGGAGCCGATCGTCGCCTCTCGTGGCTGTGTGTATGATGCGAGGAGGCACGTGGTCCTGGTGGATTTGTCTCTCTTGGATGGTTTGTGGCTTTTGTGCAACAGGCCACAGGAACAGCTGTTAGTTACCACGCCAGCCAGACTAATCACATGGCCGCTTTTTGTGACTAATATCTCGTGAATTTTAATAAAGTGTTTTTGTTTCAGTTTCATGTGTGTGACATTTAGGCTGATAGTTAAGCTTGCAGTACACTCCTTGTTTTCTAGCATTAAATTGCTAACTAATAGCTTGTAATTGATTGGGATGTTGGCATCTGAGTCACCATTTAAACATCGTTCCTCCCACCAAGCATATGACCTGCTGAAGGCTTGTCCCGACCTGCGTGTTGTCTCACTTGTGGCTACTTTGGTATTTGTTGTGATCTCTGGACAAAATGAGTCAGATGATACCAGGTCACATGACTCCTACCTTGTCTCCCATCAGCCCGAGGCAGTGTCCTAACCACGCCATGGTGCTATTTCATTGCTCATATTTAAATTGGGCCTTGCTTTGTTGGAGGTGTGTGAAGCGGATGATCAGTCGAGCTGTGCGGCCTTTGATTGGTTGTTGGACTTAATGTCTCAGCCTGGTGACACTATGGATTAGGCCAGAATCAGATGTGATTGGAGGCTGTGATGGTTTGGCCTAAAAACAGGTTGAACTGCAGGCAGCAAACCGATCTCCTCCCTGGATCTGGTCATGTGATTGTGGCAGCCATCTTATCCATTCACTGTCTTCTTTGACTACAGATCTGTGGTTTATTTTGGAGTCTGTTAGATGTGGTTTGCTTGAGCGTCTGTGAGTTAATTCCAGGATGCGAGAGTTATTATGAATTGTGTTGTGAAACTTGGCAAAAGACGTGAGAAATATCCTGTGGTTTGATGGCGAACGACAGCCTGAAGTCGGCTCAGCTAGTAAGGTAATATGATTAAAGCTGAGTGCTGTTGAAAAAACAACAACCCTGCATATTGTCAAACTAAATTCTGCCTACAAACCCCAAATCTTATGCTGATACCTTCATAAATCTACACGTCATTGAAGCGATCGTCCTTTTAAATTCAGCGGGTTTAGTCTTTTTTTCCTGAATGGCTTGGGATTCTCGACTTTGACCCGGTCGTGAATTTGAAGACCACTTCTGTGGGGTCCTGCGGAGATGGGAGGGACAGAAATGCAGTCGGGGGGTCAGCGTGGGTCAGATTCTAGGAGGGGGATGGAAGCTCAGGAGGAGGCCGAAAGGCAAAGAGGCCACAGAATGCAGCAACTTGTCCTGCTGAAAACTTGAAATTAGCTTTTTTGCGCCATTTGTTGGACTTTGTATTTGGCTGCTGGGAGTTATCAGCTGGTAGCACCGACAGTTGAATCGTCAGTCGACAGAAAATATATCAGTGATACTTCAAACTATTGATTATGTGTCTTTATGTCTGCTTAGGTGGCTAGTTTTTCTTTTTGACAACAGTATGTCCCGCAAACCTGACAGGTTTTTTAGTAAATCTGGTGCACACACACTGAGGCCAAGAAACGTATGATGCTGTATCTGGGTCGAGAGCAAGGAATTTCACTGCCACATACATTATTTGACAACATTTTTCCGTTTTAAACTTAAAAGTTTGCACTTAATTTGAATAAGAAAATGGTGTCACATTTATTCCACTTTTGTCTGTTTCATGTATTTGAAGCCAGTTTTAGATGCAAACTTGGGTATGTTTGAGGTAACACAGTTTTTTGTTTTTTTTTTTAAGTAAAACTGAGGTTATCCTTTGGAAATCTCTTTGTCTTTTTGGACTGAGAAAAATATTTTTCTTCTTCTTACTATTGTATTTCTAACCTTGTTATTTTCACAAATTATCTAACAACATCCCATTGAGATCACAGAGAGCCTTTATAGCAGCAGTACAATAATGGAAACAACAAACACGCATACATTAATTTAACTGGCACAGTC
>JAQFJB010000010.1:17809479-17820847 GCA_029874875.1 Naso minor | reverse complement strand
GTGAAATTACATATGTGGCTCATATGCGGCCGTATGTGTATATAAACTCCAGCTAGGAGTGCTCGTCTCAGCACTTGGCTTAATTGGGTTAAATTACTGTTATGCTTCAGTTTCTCTTCAGACCTCTCCTACAACGAAACCGCGAGTGCGAGCGCCACCGCATGACCATAATGCCCATCGGTTATCTTCCCAAACCAGACTAGGAACTGCACCTCAAATCAAGACCTGTCCCTTCTCATCAGATCCAGATCCTGCCTGACCATATGAGTTTAGGAGCCAAAAAAATACAGCTCAACACTTATTCTTGTTGAGGAGGTGTAAGACAGAGAGATCCTTCCCAACTTTTTGGAGGGAAATTAAAATTTGAGCTTAAGTTTGATAGAATCTTTACAAGTGATTTGGATGAAAGACAAGTGAAAGAGAATAGCGGGAAGGAAAAAAACCAAGACAGAAAGAAGAAAAGAAATTAAAGGAAGGAGGAAAGTGTGTACGTGGCTTAGTCAGTTGAATAGCAATTAAAGTAGAAGGTTTGATGTCAGCAATGTCAAGTCATGGTGCTAGATTAAGTGGAATGAAAAAGGAGCCTCAGGGATTAAGAAATTAAAGGACAAAAAGGTTCTGTGAACAACACACAGAAGTGTTGCCTGATCTGAAGCCCCAATTGGCAGAATGACATTATTGTTCTATTTAATGATCACGATACCGCAGCAACACATTGGTGCAGCAGGTTTTGCTAGATTTAGAGGAACACGTTTGTGTTAAATGACTACGGCATTATCATTAGGGCCCGACCGATATATTGGTTTGCCAATATTTGCCTATGGCAGATATTGGAATATATGTCCTCAGATCTGTAGCGATATTGAACTGTTTTTAAGGCCAGAAAATTGCTTGGACGAGTGATTTCAAATTGTGTTATTATATAATTTATCCAGCAGAGGGTGCTCCATTAATTAATAACTAATAAGTGAACAGTACATCAGTGTACTGTTGAGTACACTGATGTTTAGGAAAAACATTGTTAAAATGTAAGATATCCTACTTCCATTACATATCTTTGTCATGTATTTGATAACCACATTCCATTACATGGTACCAGCTCTACTGCACTTTACTCTGTTCGTCTTTGGTATGAAGTACTTTTCTGGAGGTCGTTCTCCATCACAAGATAGTACCCATGATAGTACCCCCTTAGTGGTCATCATAGCGACACCATGCGAAAGTACCTCTCTGGCCAATCAGTGGTCTACAGTGTTTCTTGTCACCTTTTAGTATCTGTTCAGCTTTTTTGGAGCCTGAAAGAGTAGGTACCAACGACGTAGACACCATGTACCAGGTGCCAGGTCCTTTTTACATAATGAAAAACCAATTACAGTGAGCAGAGCAGAGTAGAGAACAGCCGGTACCATGTAACTGAAAAATGACTTCACATTCAGTTCACTACATCTAATATCGGTCAGGCCCTAATCATCACGCTTAAAAAAACCTTTACTGATGGTTTGAAATAGGAAACAAAGAGTGAAACTAGTGATTAGGATGGAGGATAAGAGAAACATTTGTGGGAACTGAGAGAAAAAGAAAGAAGTGTGAAGTGTGTTCCTGCACCTGACGTAGTCAGTCAAATAGTAATTAAAGTAGCAGCTGTTTTATCAGCAATGTGAAGTTATAGTGTCAGAATCAAAGAAATGAATTAAGAGCCCTAGGGTGCAACCCTGCAAAAACAAAAACAACAGAAAGATGATGAATCAAAGACAGGGATCCAGATAAATTGGTGCTACTTTTCCCATATGGCATCCCCCCTTATTTGAAAAAAGAGAGGAGGGAGAAGGTGTTTTCACAATTCAGAGTATAAGTATAGATTTTATAGATCTCTGCTCCTCAGCCCCCTCTATCAATAGAGCCCATTAAGATGTAGACTTCAAGCCATCCATCACTGAAGAAGTTTCCCGCTCTATCAGACCATCGACTAGATCTATTATGGCACGACACTCCTTCAATTACACGAGCACACTCTATGTCTTTATGTATCTCTCTCTCTTTTTCCCATTTCAGTCTACTGCCTCCTTGTTTTTCTGCTTCACAGCTCCATCACTCTCTCACTGTTTCCCCTACAAATCATATAACAAAGAGAGGAGTCTACAATTTCCTTAATTCACCTCCTGTGTAATCCTTCCTTTATCGTCTTTTCTTGTAAGCCTTCAGGCAAACCACTGTTGCTTTGTAGTGAGACTGCTAATTTGCTGCTTCAGACCAAAAACATCCCCCCTAATCTTTGTTTTGTTGCTGGCGTTGGAAAACATATTGCTGGCGCATTCGTTTGTTCATTTGTAAAACAATCATGAGAAGGCTGCATGAAGCTGGAAGTAAACGTCTGCTCTTTCTCCCTGAACCTGTTCCTCTCTTTTATTCTTCAGCAATGTGGCTTATTAAACACTTGAATTTTATTCTTCTCCTTGAACAGGAAGAAATATCTCAGCACACAGCTGGTTAGCATCGACTGAATGAGGATTTAATACCAAAGAAATAACACCTTTATGACCTTAGCAGAGGCTTACTTGGATTTGAAGGATGCCAAAAATCCTGATATTCTGTCTTCAAAGTTTTAAGCACCTCACTCACTGAGAGGCATTGATCTGTGAGATTGGCCTCTTCTAGTCGGTGTTAATATTTCATAAGGTTGAGGTGGTGCAGGGATTCAGATGGTTAGACTGACAGATAAAGCTCACTGAAAGCGATCAATATCCATCAGGGGCAAGCAATAATGAGGAGTGTTGGGTGGAGAAGGCCTGGAAACAGACTAAAGAGAGCTGATAGGCGTGTAGTGGTGAAGACCAGCTGCAGAACAGCGGGACCTAAGGAGGCCGTATGAGGCGATCCCACCTCAGGGCAGGAAGCAGAGAACAGTGAAGAGGCAAGTGAAGCATATGTTTGCATCACTGAAGTGTTTCCATGTAGTGGGAAAGCACCAGAAAAAAAAAAAGAAAATTTCTTTTCAATCAGCTCTCTGTTGAAAAACCCAGAAGCTTTTTCTGTTTGCTGATATTCTGCCATGCCTCAGCCTTCCTTCCAATATCCTGATGTAATTTTAAGGTGGTATTGCTAGTGGTTACCCCTGCTGATAGCTTCTAGTTTCAGAATTTATGTAGCCTAGATACTTTGGCAGCGTTTTGCATTTGAAGTGATTTATGAACATGTAAGAGATTGAATCAGACCGTTTACAAATACTACTAAATTGATTAATTAAAATGCAGCTGACAGCAAAGGTGGATTTGCAGACATTTTGCAAACATTTTTCTGTAGATTAAGATATTGTAGCTAAATTTTAATGTCTAACAACTGTGAGGCCAACAGTAACAGTTTGTCTAACTCGTTTTCTTGTTGATCCATTGACTCAATAAAGTCAGATGACGTGACAGCTCCTCAGAAATGACTTCAAAGCTCTCTCTCTATCGCCTCCTGGTGTTTGGCAGCAGCAAAGTAATGCCACCGTCCCTACCATGTAAGCAGACATGGGTTAAACCGAAAAATTAAAGAAGCTGAATGTGCTTCCCCAAAGAGATTATATAGTCATTTTAGATCTTTCTAATCACTCTGGTTTATATTCAAATGTACATTTTTTTTCTGATGATCTGTAGATTCCAGCTCGAAATTATGTCACCAGCACAAAATGGTAACACCTGTTTCAGTGATATTTTGGCTACATTTTGGCACAGTGGCAGGAAGTGCTGACACATAATCCATCCCTACAGTAAATGATTATTATGGCCTGAGCAATATGATGTGACAACGGTATTTGAGTGCAGCATTGAGTCTCAACATCTGAGCAGCATGCAATGTAGTGCTGCCAAGTGTTTGCCTCCACTCATAGAAAATTGTTGCTAATGCTGATCATAAAGCACGTTTACACAAGCAGTCCAGTGTAAATTTGAGACTGATTTGCTTACAAAAATTTATTTCGATGGGCAAAAAAACAAGATATCATTCCCAAGTCCACACGAAGACGCTCTGTAAAACTGGTGTGGCCCCTTTGATACAAACAACTCTGAAAGCAGTCTGGGGAGATTAAAGTGTGGCCTGGCCTTTAATTTACAGTATTATTAATAAGTGACACTGACTGGCAGTGAACGTCTAATGAAAAAACACGGATAATCGATGAATTCCTGTTCAATTTCTTCAATGTTCAAAAGGTCTCTTGTTGTCTTTGTGAAAGACTCTGTAAGATTAGTTAATGATGACTTCTGGGGACACTGCAATGGACCCTTGATGTTCGACATGTTCATCTAGCCGAGAGAAGTTTGTGTATATTGCTTTAGTTGCCCGTCATTAGGCGGCCCTCTCAGGAGAGGCTTGTGTGAGGCTGACTCAGCCAAACATTTTTAACCTCTGGGTTCTTTGTGTTAGTGTTCTGGCTATTACCACCAGTTGCCAGAGCACAAAACAACAAGTCTTATTGTTAAATAATGAATAATTTATGGGAATGAGGTCCTCATAGCAGTCTTCCTTTATGAAACAAAGCTGATTAACTGGAAAGGAGGGATCAGTAGGAAAGCGAGAGCTGCTGACTGGGGCTTATGGGAGTCCATTTCCCTTTGTTGTGGTAATATGATATGTTGTTTTCTCAACATCAGTAGCTTTATCTTACAATATGGTTGAGTAACCCTGTTTTCATGACGGTTCTCCAGTCTGGAGGCTGTGGGTAACACAGTTTCTGAATCCTCCTCTTTAATCAACACATCAGAGATACAAAGTAAAACACCAGATTTTCCCCTCTTTGGGTTCACCTTTGTTTGTGTAACACTCACAACTGTTCCCTTTAAAACAGTAGGAACCAAAATTACTCTGTGGCAAGGGTACTTTGTTGTGCTTAAAAGATAATGAAATGCTAGCTTTTTAAGTTATACTAATGAAAAAGGTAACACTTTGGGTCCTCCTATACAAACATTTAAAGCATTTTGTTGGATTTACGGACATTTATTTGAAAAATATGGCCGAATGGAATATGTTGTAGTATGTTTCATTAGTGTGTAATCACCTGAAAATAAGAACCATTGTGTTTTTGTAAAAATAATGAGCTTTTTATAGCTGCAAAGGTTATGGGTCCTCCTTCACATAGTCGGCCATGTTGCACCGCCATATTTCTACAGTAGCCCATAATGAACAAACCAAATACCGACTCTAAAGAGGGTCTTTCACAGTTGTGAGTTTTAGGTTCTTTTAGGTCTCTTAGGTTCTCTTACACGCTTAGAGGGGGAGGTTGAGATACACTGTACTTAGTAGGGTGCAATCTGCAACTTCACCTCTAGAGTCGCAAAATCTTACAAACTTGACTTTAAGTAGATGATTTACATCACAAGATAATATTTTTTTAGAACTTCGTTTCACTATATTGTCATTCGTTGATTGTTTGTACACTAGCTTAGACCAGTGTCTGTCCTCATCTTTTTGCCTCCTGTGAAAACTTCATCATGTACCTTTTCCCTGAACCATTAACTAAGAGCAAACATTCCAAGCATGGCTGAGTGCTGCTCTTTAAAACCCTGCGAGGCATGACAGGATTCCTGGAAAGCAGACTGCCCCAGTGATTTGTCTGGGGAATTAGCTTGGAGAGAATCAATGGTGAATAAAGGGTGAATCCATCCAACTTTTCACAGCAATTGACACATGCCCTTGACAAATGAAGTAATCCTATTAGATTGTTACACCTTGCAATATCTCTTTCATTTTGAGAAAAGATTACTTGCCCGTGTGGACGTATAGTGTATAATGTAGTTGTTTGTATGGAAGTATTACTGAGTGTTTGTGTGTGTTTGTGTCTGTGTGCATGGTTTCCAGGCCTTTCCGTTGGCACTGATGGTAAATAGACCTGTCATTTCCTTTTAAGCACAGCCTGAATGTTTGGCTGTAATGAGACTGTCAATTCCCCTCTTGCCCACCAGAACTGCACCCTCCCATCCTGCTCCAAGCCTCACGGGTCACTGCTGGAGAAAGATTGTATAGACATCCTAATGAGAAGGTCTGTTTCATTGTTACTGATACCATTTGGGAGCCACACGCCCATGCCCACCCCCTGCCTCATTTTTAAAGACTCATTTCAAAGCCAACTCCCTTGTCACACTCATTTCTATGCCTCAGAGAAAGGCTGTTTTCAGCTCAAGAAGAAATGCAGCTTGTTAGGGAGGCAAGAAGTTGGATGGGAAGCACACGGGCAGGTGAATGAATTGCAAGCAGGAGACGAGACGTTTTATTCTGCAGCAGATGGGATGGTTGATTTGATAAACGATGCCTGTTAGAATAGATGATACTGACCATGTCAAGAGTAGGGAGAGAGATCTCCAGTAAATAAGGTGCAGTAACTTGCCTTTGCCCTAACCCTTAGAGAAAAGTTCCTTTGTTCAATAAGCTGATTATTGTGTACTTCTCAGCTTAAACTCTAAGCAATGCATCAAAATCAATAGAAAAAGGAGACTTCCAAAAGTGCTTAGAAATTGGCATGATCCAGTACAGTAGGTGTAGGTGACTCAGACTGTACTGTATTCAAATTTAAGTTATTTATTCCTCCCAAGCGTTTGCAACGAGCATGTGTAACAGAATCAATCTTCTGCTTTCTGATCATACACGACACAACAATCTGCACTGTGCAGTCTGGTCTCCAGGCAAAGTCAGACCAAATCTGCCTGCTGAAGGTGGAAACAATAGCAGAAATAGCTCTTCATGATCTTTGACATTGTCTGATAATTTGCTTAAATTGCATGTGGTGGAAATGCACTTACACTTGCATTATGTCTGTTGTTCGGAAAAGAGCTCCGGAGAGCTGTTTAAATAATTGCCGCTTTTACTCCTACATAAGTAGGCTTTGCAGTGTCTCAGGTTGCATACATGCACATTACACTGAGTCATGCTAAGAGTTACAGTGTGGGGAAAAAGGGGGGAATTAGCGAGAATGCATGAGGAAAGTTGTTGCATAATGGGCTTTTAAAGTGGAGATGAAATATGGAACGAAGGTAAGATATGGCAGCAAATTCCTATTTCTATTTATCTAGTATTGCTAGAAAAACAGATAGTAATTCACACTTTTACCAACAGGGCGCAGCCATCTTCACACAAGCTAAGCAGCAACATCACAGTTTTGGTTCTGGTTCTGCTTGTTGGGGGAGGCATACTTTGCTTCGCTGGTGCAGACGAACCTTCCTAGCTGTTTTGATGACGAATTGGAGTTCGGAATTACTCATACAGACATGAAAACACAAGAGAGGAACCATTACGAAGGTAGTGAGAAGTAAACTTGGTAAAAAGTCATTTTTTCCAAGGCCAGACTAACTTTGTCACCTCTTAATAAGGAGGGAGCTCTTTGTTTCCAAAATAATGTTAACATTACTGCGTTACTTCTTTACTTTAGAAGCTACAAGATCTTGGTGTCTTTACGTTAAGAATAAAAAGACTGTTTTGTTCACTGGCAAATGGATGGGGTCATGTTTAACAACCCAAACCGACAGCTTCGTAGCTCGATAACTTAAGGCTAATGTTAGCTGTTATTAAAACATTATAGTATGCAGCTTAACGTTAATCTTTTAAATCAATGAACTGACACCTTGATGGACACAAGTTTAACACACTCACATATTGTCTCCATCAAAGTGTCGGTTCACAACATTGATTTGATTTATTACTGCAATGTTAGCTAGCTTTACATTAATGACACCATGATCATCAGCAGCTAATCTAGCTAACATTAGCCTAATCAAGCTGTCTGTTTGGGTTGTTAAACATCCGCCCATCCATTTGTCAGTGAAAAAAAGTATTTTTATTCTTGACACCACCAAGATCTTTCTAAAGTAACAAAGTAAAAAAGTAACGTTAATGTCATTTTGGAAACGAAGAGCTCCCTCCTCATGGAGAGAATTTTTACCACATGTACTTCTCACTACCGTCATAATGGCTCCTCTCTTGTGTTTGCATGTCCATATGAGTAACCCAAAACTCAAATTTATCTATCAAAACAGCTCAGCACTGGCAATGAAATGTGCCCTCCCCCCCCTTTACCTTACGTAAAAATCAAACAAACTACAGTCATATTGTTCCACATTTCATCTCCACTCTAAAATGAACATCTAAATTCTAAAACTTAAAAGAAAAGATAATTGCTCAAATGTATTTATTTTGTGAAAAGCTCTTTGAGGGTTAAAAAAAAGGGCAACTCAAAGGGGCTAATGTTCACTGCAGCAACATAATGATGATGTTTACCTTTGTGTTGCTTTGCTGGAGGGTTTTACACCTTCACTTCCAGCAAACACTGCTTAAGTGGTATTGACCTCAATCACTTAACCTCAAGCTGCTCCAGGGGCAATGCATTGTAGGCAACGACTGTGGCCTCACCTTTTTGAAGAACCTGCAATTGTGTGGGTGGCAGCACTTATTTACGCCTTGGAGGAATGTTTCAATGACAAGTCTCAAATACTTTCCCTGAGTTGCCAACTAAAATATTCTGATTATTTCTTTTTATTGAATTCAGTAAAGATGTATGAAAAAGGGGCTCAAATAGGCACAATACTCCTATTTCAGCGTTAAATACCAAAACTCTTCAGATGAGGTATTACCGTATAGCTCCTCAGATGATGAAATATAACCTCAAGTGCATTTCGAGGGTCTCTCATCATGTTTCTCCTCCCAGCGGTTAAATGATTGCTAATTTCATTTCTGAGAGTCAGAGAGAGGTTCAGACACTGGGATTGAATTTGTTGTTTCATCATACTGTGATGAGCTTTTGAGATATGACGTGTTCTTACTTAGTGGTTTTTTGAAGGAGATAAGTTAAAGCTTGGGTAGACAATTTATTTTTTGCGTCATCGGGCAAACATCCCAAAGATGGTCCAAAAGAAAACTAGACCTCTGCACCTCTCCTTGGCTCTGTATTCAGGCTTTGGAAAAGGAAGATCAAGATGGACACTTTTCTGCCAATTAGGGTCATTTCAGAGAGAGAATGTTCCTACTGGCTGCTCTACAAAGGTAGGTGTATGTTCATGTCCCCTCAGCTAGTGATAGCGCAATACAATGGAGGACAACAAAGCACAAAAAGTTGCTCTTCCAAACTTAGCAACAACTGCAAACACACCAAAGCAACCTCCAAAAAGACCTACATATCAAGACGATCATCTAAAAGAGAGAGTGACAGCTAACAAAATAAAACACGAGCCAGGTAAAGGGCGAAGCCAGCAAAAACAGGGAGGGGGCCAGCAAAGTTGCTCCCTTAGGAGTCTCATGCTACAGCTAGCTTGATGTCCAGACATTGCCTATCCCAGCTTTAATGTAAATGTTGAGTTTTACAATGAGAAAGACAAGGTCCATCTGTCCTTCCTCCATCACAACTTATGTATTTGTGGGGTTCATTACAGTTAGAAATGTTTTTTGTTTTGGTCCAGTAAAAAGTGATGCATTACCAATGGCTATAATCACCAATACTGATTCAGATACTTCTCTGCATACATGGACACATTTCTCAAAACCAGAAATGACTCACAGCATCACATAACTGAGGCAGTAAAGAGACTGATAAATTCATATTTAACTCTACATATTCACTGTGTTGTTTCTTTTATAGTAATTGCTCTGTAGGTCAGTGAAACTTGGCTGGCAGAATTCATCCTGCATCGCTGCAAGTGTAGCATTTCATTGCTTCTCTATGGTAGCATAAATCACAATACTGCAGCTTTAGCATTGAGTCTGACAGGTCATTCATCAGGCAGTTTGTGAGAAACAAAATATACTGTTTATTCTGAGGCGTTGTCATTAGTTTTATAGAGGTTTCAAATATGGCTTTCATGTCCTGTCGAAGCAGAGACATTATGTGAGATTGTGGATGTAATAAAAATGATGTGAAAAGTTTCATGCGTGTCACTGAGTCATTAAGGATAATCAATGAGACTATAAAAACCTCTGGCTGCAGCCCTCCCAGTGAGGTGCATCATCAAGGATGAAACAGTCTGCAGGTCATTGGTAGGCTTCATTAAACAAAGACAGATATGGTTTTCATTGCATTATAATGGCCATAATTTAAAAGCAGGGATGATGATCATAAAAACTGACAAAAATACTGTGTTAAAGTATTTTTATTGTTTAAGCTGAAAAACCTTGTTTGCAGGCTAAGGAGCAACTTTCCAGTATTAATCTTGGTAATGTATTATACTATTTCTTTAACTGATATTCCTGATAACCTAAGATAACCTAGTCTCAGGTACTTATACTTATGAGAAGCTGTGCAGTCAATTCAATAAACCACTGATGATCAATCACACTTATGATCAGAGTGAATGATTTTTTTTGTTGTTTTTTGACATTTAAATATGCTCACTTTGTTGGATTATAATCAATCATTGAGAATTCCTGCTGTGACTTGCAGGGAGACACGACAGACTACATGCTGGATGGATGTCAGCCAGCTGGCTTTCTATGTTTATCACGACTTGTGTCTGTGTGTGGGTGCACAGTACACATATGCTATGCAGAGGGTGATGTCATGATTTTTATTTTATTTTATTTTATTTTTTGCACAATGCACTGAACTCCAGGGTCAAGTAGTTAAAGGTTCACAGAAATAAATATAAACTCATAACTGTCTTTCACTTCACTGTTCATTGCTCCGATGGGTCAACATTATGAAACACCATGCTGTCAAGCAATGCGAGACTGAGCAAAAACTTTCTGACATGCTAGTCTCTTTTTTTTGTTGTTGTTGTTGTTGGTCAGGATGTTTGGATTTGTCCCCAGTGTTGCAATGTTGCAACACAGTGTAAAACAAACACCTGTTGTGCCAGATGCTAGCTTTCTCTGTCAGGTTGGGTTACTATCTGGCATAAATAATTCAGGAAATTGTAAGGTAATTGTAAATGATTTGTAATTAAAACTGATGTTTTAGTAAATGTGGAGGATTATTGTCAGTATCTACTGACACAACAAATGGTGTCATCATTTTTTTGAATCATTTTAGTGTTTTTTGTAACCACTGTCATACTAACATTTATGTGAAAAGTGAGAAAAACTATCCTAAGCTTGTGAGGGCATTTAGACATACATATACATTTTAATTTTGAAAAATACATTCAGCAGAAATTACAAATTACACCCTGATATTAACACAATTTTTTAAGGCCAGGAAAATGCTTGGACTAGTGATTTAAAATGGTGTAATTACGTAGTTTGTCCAGCAGAGTGGTGGTTCGTTATTGAATAACCAATAAGTGAAGTGTTTACTGTTTGAAGTTTGTTAAGATTGTAAGATATCCTGCCTCTATTATATATCATTGTGACGAGAGAGAGAGAGAGAGAGAGAGAGAGAGAGGGAGAATCTGTATCACAATGAATTATTTGGGCTAAA
>JAQFJB010000010.1:17765915-17779361 GCA_029874875.1 Naso minor | reverse complement strand
ATGTCTTCTTTGATGAGGTGTCCGTTCAGAAAAAGACCCTGGGATCATTTTACGCCGGATTATCCCTTTAAACTCCTCCCCTTCCCGTTACTCATCAACCGTTTGTTGTAGACTGCAGAGTGTAAGGGAGATACTGAAAAGTCAAGCAAGGTTAATCTGATTGTAGCTTGCTTTCATAAAGACCCCAATCAGCTGTTGAGGATTGCTTGTTCCTTTATAGAATTACAACCCACCAATCTTGATCTTGATAACAAAAGGGTCCTGTCCGCCCTCTACAGCTTCTTCAGTGCTGCTCTGGGATCCTGTGACCCTATTAAAAATGAATGGTGATCTGCTGAAATATTCATCAAGCGAGTGAGGGAAGCAGGTCTTGGTTTGAGCTGAGTAGGCGGCAACCAAAAGCGGCAGAGTGATCATCACACAGTGTAGTAGAGTAGCACACTAGAATTAGAGACTCATCAAGGCACAAAAAGGAGAGAAAAGTGTGCTGACATTATACGCCTCCCTCACTTCTTACAGATAAGGCTGTGGTCTTAAGTCACCAATTAATTATGCTGGACTGTTTTATCCCAAGTTTTCTAATTAAAAATAGAAAACAGTGTTTTTACATTCCTCAGTGGGGAACGACACGACAGCACATGGCGAGATTGGAATGATCTCTGTGAAGGATCTTTCTTCCTATTCACTGACTCTTATTGGAGGGCTGAATTGCCACCAGAGCTGGAGGAGCAGTTTAATTAAACCAGACGGCAGCACACATTAGCGTGCTTTGACCTTGGATCTCCTTTAAAGTGAAGTGGAAGAGCAGATAAGAGGAGAAGGAGGGCTGTTTTTCCATGTAAAGATAATCACCATTCATTAGCATTTCATTTTCTGGGCAAATTAAGTGCAAGACAAAGAGAAACACAAATAACAGGAAAATCAAAACAGCTAACAGCATGTAAAATCTACCCTCATTAAAACAAGCAAACATGGTTTAAAACCCTCTGACTATGTCAAATAATCCTATAAGCATCCGTTCTTTGCCTGCTGGCTTTATTGTTCTGCTCTCCTATTGTTTATTTTGCAGCTTTCATCGCTTTTCATTTTATTGTGTTGCTGCAGTACTCCCACGCCTCTGCAACACCCCAGGATGCCTCTTACTAGTGGAAAAAAATTTTGGGAGTCAGCTGTTCTGAATTCATTCAATCCTGATGATCTTAAAAAATATTTTGATTGCTCGCATTGTGGTGCAAAGCAATCATGCACACTGCTGCGTCTAGGAGGCAAAACAACTGTCTCGTAAAGGTCATCGTCATCACTCCAGTTTTTCTAGGAAAGTTTTGAAAGTTCACATTTACCTGAATTGTTTTGAATGAAGTTTTTCTCCGTATTGCAGTTTTTGAGATACTGATGATCAGCAGCTTTTGATCTCACCTTTTACCTTTTGTTTCCTGTCAGGCGCCGTATTTCTGGCCATCCAACTGTTGGGAGCCTGAGAACACAGACTATGGTAATCTTAACATGACAAATCAGTTAGATATTACATAAGGTGACTAGATAGAGGCATATGTAAATGTAGATAAGATTTATTGTCACATAGAGTCATACACAATGAACAAAAATTTAAAAAACAGCAGTATTGTTCTCTGCATTTACCCATCTCAAAGGAGCAGTGAGCAGCTGCTGTGCAGCGCCCAGGGACCAACTCCAGATCTGAGCCTGTGCCTTATATACATATGACCTCTAATTACGTAAACATGTGGATATCATCCATTCATTCACTGACATCTGCTGTGATTGGAATTTTCTACCTGATCACACCTACAACAACTATGGGTCAAACTTGCAATTAAATTCCAGGTATTTATTTAGCTGTACAATCATTTTGGGGCTAACTTTTAATAATAAAACTCGATCCAGCAGTGTAAACACATTAAAAATCAGGTTAAGCCAAATGTAAATATAAATAACTTCCCACTTTGCTATGTACTGTTGCATGACTTGTACCCTCCACTGTGGAGAGGAACAGTCAACAGGATTATCAGTCACTGTTCCACTTCCTGCCACTTTATCCAGTCGCACGGGCAGCCATGGCTAGAGTTTAGGACTCAGTGCCTCTTTACACACCTCATAATCCTAAAGCAACAAATGGGTGACATGCATCCTCTGAAACTGATCATACTCTCATGACGCGGGAGGTGGGGAGAGGTGAGGCGGGCAGGGGTGAGAGATGCATGGATGAGTGGATGAATGTCAGAAGCAGACTGATGAATCAGTCTTCGATCGTCTCTGTCTCTCTTCAGCTATCTACCTGTGCAAGCGGACCATGCAGAATAAAACCAGGCTGGAACTGGCTGATTATGAGGCGGTGAGTGCTGCACCGTTCCTCTGAGCTATTATGTCTTAGTATTGATCAGAGTCAAGCTCGGGCCAGAAAACCACAGCCTCTTAGAGGTCAGATTTGTGTGTCTGTGTCAATATGCAGCTCAAAATTCAGTCAAACTTTTAAAAGTTTCATTATCTAACGTTTAATTTAATTTTGTTTCAATATTATTAAAATCCCCGAAGATTTTTGATCATAACATGGTTTTTTTTTTTACAGGAGAATTTAGCCAGGCTGCAGAGAGCTTTTGCCAGGAAGTGGGAGTTTATCTACATGCAGGCTGAGGCCCAGGTCAAGTAAGTGTGCTCGGTTACCGTGGCAACACATGAAACTTAACTGCAATGCACGCTGAGATGTCATTCACCCATACGGTAAAAGATAAACAATATAATACAAACTTGAACCCCCATATTGTGAGCACTGACTGTTCCTGACAGACTCCATTAAACCTCCTGTAATGGAATTTCTCACAACATGACTTGTCTGGTGTTGCTGCTGCATTGTGGGTCCAGCGCTTTATGCTTTTGAGGTAGATAACATGACAACCCATTTTTTTACACAAGCAGATAGATAGCATGCATTTGAAACAAATGGACTTTGTAAAATGGAGAAGAAGAAGCGACCATGCTAAACCTCTGAGCTTCAATATTGTTAAAACCTGATGGACATATAGACTTTATAATCTCCAGGCTCTCTGTCTCCCCTTCTTATCCCTCCATCCTAATCCTGATGCCAGGAAAGCCTTGTGCTGTGTGTCTCATACTGACTGATCTCATCTGCAGGATCGACAGGAAAAAGGATAAAACCGAGAGGAAGATACTCGACAGCCAAGAGAGAGCCTTTTGGGACGTCCACAGACCGGTGGTAAGCGTCTTGTTTGAGCATAAGAGTGAAGCTGCTACCTCATCTTCCATCCACAGACTGTCTCTGTTCTATCTTCTTACAGCTCTCTGGGGTTTATTGTAAATTAAAGCAACAATACCTAAAATCGACATTTAAATAAGCAGTGTTGGCTGTAATAATATAGAATCTTTCTTGTGTTTACTCCAGCCTGGGTGTGTTAACACGACTGAGATGGACATCAGGAAATGTAGACGCATGAAGAATCCACATAGAGTGAAGAAGGTATAAACTCCATTGACAAGAGTGTGATGAAAACCTTTTTTATATATTTTTTTGAAGGTTGTTTAAGGTGAAGTACTAAAAGCAACGTTCACTTCTGGTATCAGTTTACAACATTAAACACATGGAAAAGTTCCGTAGCTGAAGTAAATAAATAAAAAGGGCTTATGACTTTGATGCAAAATTAAGTGTTTGCCGTTTCCAATTAGCAGGCAAATAAAATCTAGTTTAAAATGACAAACAACTTAAGTCATATCAACACTGTTCCATTATGAGACGTAGACTACCTTTTGTGCAAACAGTCATTTTCGATTTGCTTAAAATTTATTAGGGGTCTGACCAAGATGAGATTTTTGGGGCTGATACTGATATTAGGGATCAAGAAAATTCTGTTATTGAACATATTGCCCGATATTATATATTTAATACTGATTGAATGAGGTTCTCAAATACTCCTGGCACAGATATGTAACGGAGGCAGGATACTTTTATTTTAGTACTTTTTACAAATATCAGTGAAATGTACAATAAACACTTCACTTTTGAGTTATTAAATAATGGACCACCCTCTGCTGGACAGATTTAGCAATCACACAATTTTAAATCACTAGTCTAAGCATTTTTTCTGGCTTTATCAGTGCATATCAGAGAACATACGTTGATACCAATATATCTGTGATAGGCCAACATTAGCTGATAATATCAGTGACGCCTTAAGATTATCCCTTGGATTTTACAACACAATTCACTTTGTTTTCTTGACATGCCTGTCTACACTGCAAGAAAATAATTAGTGCACGTGTATCTCCATTATCTCTGAAATGTCTCCTCTTTGTTGATCAAATGGCCCCAGTCAGTGTACGGTGTGGCGGAGGAAGGATCACAGTCTCAGAGTCCCATACACACTCCCTCGCACCACTGCAGGAAAGGCACCAAGGAGGATGTGGAGAAAGAGGTAAAAATCTGTCCAAATTTAAAAGATGAATTTGCCAAAATGATCAACTTGCATTTAAAAAAATATCTTTTTTTGCTGTGCTTTATGATGTTACACCACCAGAATTTGATTTCTTTGCCACAGAAGCACTGCAGAGAAGATTGATAGCCCCTGTGCTGCATTTTACACTTTGAGCTACCGGGTCATATTTTGCAGGAACTCTGCTATATTGCTTTCTAGCACGAAGCAAAGATTGATTTTCACCTCAAAACAATGACAGACAGAGAGGCAGCCAAAAACAACAGGACGCAACTAGCTGATAGGAAAAAGGCTCTTAAATATGAGAAGAAATGAGTACCAACTATGGCAACCAACTAAAAAATGGTCTTGTTCACAATATAATATACTGTATATTATACAGTTTTTCAAAAAAATTCAAGGCCCTTGCTATACACAGTGATATATTTGTTGTGTGCTGTTCCTTAACAAGCTGACTCTGTCATTTTCTCTTTCAGATCTTATTCCTGAACACCCAGCTCGATCGTCACTGTATGAAGATGTCCAAAGTTGCTGAAAGGTATAGAAAACTCTCTTCCTGACTGCACTAAAAATACTGCAAGCTGTAAAGAGCAGGTCTGACCTTTAGCTTTCCAGGCTTCACATTATCTTAGCTGAGAAAGAGGCATCAGTTTTTCTCCTAAAGAGGGCGCCTGGCTGCTTTCCCATCTGCTGTGCTCTCTCTGACCAGCTATAACCTGACAAACCTTTGCTACCAGAACTTCCTTTTACTGTATTTGTGCTACAGCAAAGGCAGATGGAGGTAATTTGGTTTTGACACTTCACTAAACCTGCCATGTTTTTTGGTTTGGCATTTAGAAGTAGAGTGAAAAAGGGGCTTCTATTCCGCAGCCTTTCTGTTATTACTGTTTTTGTTTTGGTTATAGGTTCAGTAGGCTGGATTTCACAGTTTTTCCACCATCGGATTTGCAATTTGAAAGAGGGGTCCAAGGACGAGGCGCAGGGTGGCACATGTCACTCAATATGCATCTCACTGAATGAAACAGAGAAAATAAGGGCTGCCTAACCAGTTCTAGTACTTTTGAAATGGGGTCAAACAGCCGGCATAAGATAAATGCAGTGATGCAAAAGTGTACTGCATAAATCTCCATCTTATTGAACAATTCCTATCTGTAGTCCCACAAAAATCTTATTCATCACATTATAACTTGTAGGGTTACACAATTTTGAGAAGAAAGAAATCTCATTGTAACAATTTGGACTGATATTGCGATTGCGAAGTGATTTACAATTTTATAGGGAACGATCATTTTTACTGATTCTTATTTTCATTTAAAAAGATATTAAAATGGTTACAAAGTGATTTTTGCTGGTCTGTACCAAGCAAAGATGTTTCCCTAGGTCTGAAGAATATGAAGTGGGCCAGGACACACATTTCAACACACATTTCTACTTCAACATGATCGCGCTTCTATGTGACTTGAAAGTCGCAGCAGGTTATGTTGTGATTTTGATTAATTGCGCAACCCTAATTACTTGTATTAAAATCAGGGGGGAAAAAAACTGCCAGTGCAGTGGGAATGTTTCTACCTGCTGCCACTTAAATCTACTTTTTAAGGAACATTCAAGAAATTAGTGTTTCTTAAACGAGAAAGCGCACAGTAACTTACTGAACTAAAATTGAGACAGATGCATGTGTTTGAAAATATTTGATTGAATTTATATCAAATGGTTGGCTTCAGCTGTAGAAATAATGTAACATTATATAATATAAAAACATGCTGCAACACTGTAAGGTGCACATGTTTGATTCAATGCAGGCTTCTTGCAACAAGCTGTACAGGTGTTCATGTTATTTCTGTCCACTGTCTCTGTAGTGCAAAAAAAGACACAAAGTGCTATGTGTGCATGTCCACGTGTTTCTCGTCTCTTCTCTTCCTCTCCTTGTGTGTGTGCGCCTGAATGACGGCCCCGTCCTCTGCTCAGTCAGTCAGGACACACATCACTTCCTAGCCAAGCAGAAAACTGTGATTACTGCTGGGCGCTGCGCTGCTCTGCCTCTCTGACCCTTTAACCTCCTGACTTCACACACCAGGCTGAGTTTAATTGATGCTCCGCAGAGCGGATAGTAAGAGGACATTTATCCAAACACTACAGGGGAAAACCTGCCAAACAACATCAATCATGCTGGTGATGATATGACTGGAGGTTGGAGTGTTTTTCTATCAAAGATTAAGCGGTTACAATAAGATTGGACTGCTGTTGAAACAAGATAACTGCTGAATGAAATAAATTGAAGTTCCTCAAATGTGGGTGTACAGAAGTTTGTCTGCGCTTGGATTACTTTTACTTTAGTGCCTGAACTGATGTCTGGAGGCTCAACAGTGAGAACAAAAAACCTCTTGAAATCTCTGCATATAGATGTATGTATAGCACACAAATATCCATCAAATCTAAGTCCATGCACAAATAAAAATTCAGAGCTCAGTCAAAAACTGCTTTTATGATGTCCTAAAGCCATTTCAGCACATATGAGGACTTGAAAAGTCTTTGACAATCAAAAAGCAGATAGATGCACACTGAAAAGAAGCCTGAAGATGCTCACAGTACAAAGGCAGGCTCTCACAGTATGCACTTCACTTCCTGCTCAATAGATTTTCCTGCTGTTTTGGTGGGAAATTTCATGCTTGGGATGCAAACTGCCAAAATGCAAAGCTTTGAAGATACTTAATAGATCCCTCTCATGGGTTCAAAATATTTGTTTTGCTCAGAATCTAATGTTTCCTTGTTATTCACAGTTTTTTTTTTTTAGATGCTCTTAAAGCTGTATTTTTTCTTTGATGCACCCAAAATGATTTTCTTGAATAACAGAACAGAAGAGAAGTAAAGAAACAAACTACGAGTGCATGTTGTCATTGATTCTGTTTACGGTGTCCGTCTCCACGGTCCTGATTCTCTTCTTGCCTTCTGCATCACTGTTGCTTACTGCACTCTGTATTTGATATGCATTCTGTTCAGTCCAACTATTGCATGTCTGTCTGATATCCTCTATTCAGTTGAGGTGGATTTATTTAATATCTTAGTTGGTTTCTCTGGCTTATAGTGAAGTATAGAGTTGTTTAGTGTTTGTTAGTTTACAGGCTGGATTCGAAGCCTTTGGTTGTTTTTTAAGGTCCAAAACCCTCAACAGTCACACAAAATCTTTGCTAAAGGTATTTTCCTGACAATAAGTAGTCCAACTAAAATATGAATTATTTGTTTTAAGTTGGGCTCATGTTCTGTTGTGTATATAAAAGGGTCATCATAATTAGAGGGTATAATCTAGGTTAAATATAAAACAAAACTAAACTGGACTCCTTGACTCCAGCCATGAGTTTACAGCATATTGCTCCTCGTCTCACTGGAAATGTTGAGCAGATTTACATTTTCTTCTCCTTTTAAATTATAACTTTGAAAACGTTTTATACTTTCATGGGTAAACTGAGGAAAAATTGATCTCATTAAACAAATGGTCAAAAAATTTAATTTTATTTAAATTTTTAAACTTTTTACCAGCTTTACCATCAACCACCTCTGTCCTCTGTTCCCCTTTGTTTGTTTGTTTGTGTGTCAGTCTGATAAGCTACACCGATCAGTACATGGAGTACGACCCATTTGTGACAGCACCGGAACCGTCCAACCCATGGACCAGCGATGATCCATCCCTCTGGGATCTGGAGGCCAGGTACAAAACCAGAAACCACGTCTAATGCACTGTTCCAGCTGTGAACGGATCCTCTTCATGTCATATTTAAATTGCGTATGAAGTCAGAAACAGACTGTAAAACTGTGCTTATTATGTTCAGGAATCATAAATATTGATATAATCTATCATTTGTTTTTAACTACCAAAACGTGAAAGAAAAAGAAAGAAAGAAAAATCAACGTTGAGTTGGATTATATTGTTTTTCTATATTTTGTTTTGGTTGGAAGTAATTGCATTTTTTGTTTTCTTTCGTGCTTAATTGTTTGTGTAATTACTTTCAACCCAATACCACACTGAGAGAAAATAAGGGGCACCTCATTTTCTATCAATTATAACATTGTTGGCAAATGAGCTTCTTGGTGAACAAAAAGCCTTTTCACTGAAAGCTTGAGGGACTAACTGAAAAAGCTGTCTTTACCAGACACTGTAATTCAGCTTAATTGTTGTGTAACGACATTTTGCTTGACACTAATTGTATGGCTCCAAAGGAAGTGATGTCACACGAGTCAGCTGGAGACTAAAAGTTTGAAAATAAAGTTTTGTGTGTGTTTACAGAGAAGTGAGCTTACCAAGCCACTGCAGTCCATTCATCTACTTTAGCAACAATAACCGCTATGACTCTCCTGTCAGGCGCCAGGTTCTACTGCATCAGTTTTTTTGATGCTGAATTTGAAATGTGTAACAAAAAAAAAAGTCATTAAAAGAAAGTTGTTAATGTTGTTGAAAACTGTAAAAGACTATCTTAGACTGAGACACAGTAAACTTCATTGCTGTTGTGGATTCCAGCACCAGATATTTATATGTCATTATTTGGAGCGATTGGCCATTTTCTGAGGTAGTGAAGGAAACTCAGAGGTCGTGCCGCTGAATCAATCAATCCAAATCAAATAATCCACCTCAGTTCACGTGTTATTGGCAATGTCAAGTTACTGATCATCCATTTAGAGGTTATCTTGATATAGGAAGGTAATGAGGTAAGAGAGGGAACGATTGCACCTCTCAGCAAGTTGTACTTTGCTCTTCACTCCTGGCCTGCCCGAATTATGCAGAAATTAATTAGAGCAGACATAATGGTTGCGGCCTAATGTAGTTTACTAATTCAGATGAACTGATTAATTGCATGACATGAGAAAATACATTCCCCACAGAGATTAGAATGATTTGGCTTCAGGTGAACGTTGTCATAATGTGCAGCTTTCCAGACACCAATATCACATCAATTTCATCCCTTCTTAAGCGATTCAGAGAGCAAATTGAGTTTTAGGTTTTATTGTCTTATCCCCTCCTCTGTGTTCATCTGTCAGCCCGCTCACACTGAGCATTTCTCTACCATCTCTCTGTAATTTAATCTCTTTAATCTCATCTTGACCACCCTGAAGAGGCCTCAGGCAGATGTTTAAGGCCTCGCTTTCACTCTCACTTGTCATCTCCCCCCAGTAAGGAGCCCAGTCAGCAGCGGGTGAAGAAGTGGGGTTTTTCTCTGGAGGAGGCGCTGAAGGACCCTGCAGGACAGGAGCTCTTCCTCAAGTTCCTGGAGTCGGAGTTCAGCTCAGAAAACCTGCGGTGAGCAAACAAGACGCTCCACTTAAAAACTCCAAAACAACAAGTCTAAATTTCATACTGATGCCTCACATCTTACCTAATTCGGCAAATGAGACCATCGGCGAGGAGATTGGATATTACTATCCTGTCTTTTTTACAAAGCCTTTGCCAGGTCTGCTCATTTAGCGGAAACACTACTTAACGCTTTGCAGCACACAGGCCCAGAAGAGGCAATTTGTTGTTTACGAGCATGTCGGTACACAATGTGAGTCACGCATGCGCGAGAATGTCCGGCGCCTTTTGACAGCTTGCTACGGCCAACCACTTGTACAAACCACTTGTCTAGATCTGAGTTTGACGGTCTTAATCCGATTTAATGTATTAAAACTAAATCATTACTGCATAGTCGCTAGCGCTAGCCAGCTCTGGCACTAGCAACGGCAATTTCAACTTGTGGTGGCTAGTTAGCTAGCGCCGAGCAAATACGAAAGCATAATGTTAGTCGCTTACACTATAATTGGCAAATAAATTTCTAGTTAACAGTTAAGGTCCAGTTTACAACAAACTTTGCCTTTGCTGCTAATCCAACTTGTAATCTTAAATTCAAAAGTTGGGAATAGTAGTAATTTAATCAGTAACACTTAACATTAGCATTTAGTAACCACATTTGTCCAAGTGATGTAGCTGTAGCTAGCTGTCCAAGATGGCGGACCTCTTTGAGCATGTGTGACTCACATTGCCTAGGAACTTAATCGATCCACTGTCATCTTTTTGACTATCTATAGTTAGAAGCAGGAGGATATTTTCTTTAGAAAATTTCAATATTTTGTGTTTATGACTGATCTGGTATTGTGCAAATAGGTTCTTCAACATTCTTCCAAACAAATGCTTGCGCTAGACAAGATCTTTATGACAGTAAGTACTACCTCTATGTCACACAAGCAGCCACAATCAACACTAAGTGAAAGGTCCTTGGAGGGGCTTTAAGGAAAAGTTTCTTCTGGTATGCTAAGCTAATAGCCTGTCACGTATTTCCTTTTCTCGTTAATGAAGCACAATGCACTGCTTACCTAATAATCACTATAATATTCACTGCGCTAACTATTTCTTTTCTGACATGGCTCCTTTTTTGCATGAGCAGTTAACACTAGAAACTGCTAAAATTTTTTAAAGTGGCATTTAAATTTGTCACAGATTTGGACCTGCAGTCATTCATCTGTTTATCCTTTCAACATCATCTCCTCATTTTACAGCTGAAAATCAATCACTGCTTCACCATCTGAGATAAACTCCTAAAACAAACACTTGCACACAGATATACACACTGAGGCCCCAGGCTTCCGAACATAACATAAAGCTTGCCCAGCAGCAGCAGCATGGATAATCATGCATATTCCATAAATCAGCAGTGGAGGGAAGCACCTTGCAGTTGTTAGAGATGACCTGTCAGTCTGCCTGCTTGTATTTGCACTAACGTGCCGCTGTGTTTTCTTCTTGTAATTTAATGCAGCCTTTGATTTAACAGAATCATAGTTTATTGATTCACAGCAGGAATATTAAATCCATTCTTCATTTTAGACAGACAGATTCATGGACCACATAATGTTTAAGCATCTCAGAAGACAGAGAAAAAAAAAGACCTGTTCAGAATCATACAGTCTGAAATAAACTGTGAGATACACCACGGAGGCTGTTGCTACCTCTGAGCACCAGAGCGAGATAAGACACACACAGTACGAGAGAGAAAGCGTACACACTTATCACCTCTCACTTTTCCTCTATCCCAGCAATCTCCTCACCTCTGTCTCTCTCTTGTTTCTCTCTTTAGGACCTTTAATTACTTTTTCTTTTATGAGGGGGCGCATTTGGAAGAGCTTAGTAGGAGAGTGAGAAATAGAGTAAGGCAGAAACAGACCCCAGAGGTGCTTTTCCCTATATTGTTGAACCCGTCCGCAGATCAATATAGATATAAACCAATATTGGAGGCAGTCCTGTTGCCCAGCTTGTGGCTCTCTGCTGTCTCCAGTGTTTAATACAGGTCATGGCGAGCTTTATATGTTGTCTTATATATTTATTAGTCTGAAAGGCCTGTGTGAAGTGCCTTAAAATAATGTTAATAATAATGTTAATGTTTTTACCCATCATGTCTTTCAAGAGCTTCTTACACTAATACAGTCTGAGCCATCATGAGTGTGGATTTGTTTTTTCAGCTCTCCCTGCTCCCTTTGTGTTTTTAAAATCTAATGGAGGTTTCATATATTTTGAATCCTTTTTTTAGAGACCTTGATATTTCTCTACAGGCAGGCAGCTGGTGGCTTTTAGACTGAGTCATTCAGGTGCTTGCAGCATTAAAGATTCAAATGTGTGTCCCTCTTCATTTCATTTTACTGTCTTTACATGTTTTCAAAGTGCACAAGACAGCTTCATATTCTATTTCAGACGCAATTGCAGTTTGCGTTCTTCCTCTAAAGATGCTCATGAAAAAAACTCAGTTATTCTTATATTAAATTGTGAAATTGTGTGTCTTCAAATGAGTGCATAAGAAGCCACTGACAGCGAGGTAATTCCACTTTGGGTTTTAGTTGTTTTAGAAGTTTTGAAGCTTCAGTGATTTAATACTTAAGGCGTAATCTGGACGAAAACCTCACATGAATCAAGAGCATCTCAATGAGTTAACAGGATCTCTCATGCAAACTTCTATTCGGTGGAAACAAGTGGAATTATCCTGATTTACTGGTGTACTTTTAATCATAAAAAAGTCCTTAACTCATAAAAGATCTTTGTTTTCAGTGTGGAAGTGTTTAATCTACCACAGATAAGATGCCATCACTTCTGTGCATTTAGTGTCATGCTGAACAGACTATTTAGACGCTCTTTAAGTCAAATAATTTTGTGTATGTCAGGTTCTGGTTGGCTGTGCAGGACCTGAAGAAGATGCCTCAGCAGGATGTGGCACAGCGGGCACAGGACATTTGGGCAGAGTTCCTGGCAGAGGGAGCGCCGAGCTCGATCAATCTGGACTCCCACAGCTATGAACGCACTAGCCAGAACCTGAAAGATCCCGGACGATACAGCTATGAGGACGCACAGGTGAGCAAACACAAGACACAGAAAAGAACGAAGAGACACAGACATGTAGCACATGTGAATTTGTCTTATTGGGGGGGGGGGGCTTTTAAATTATTACTTCACAAAATTATATCTGGAGCTCTGTCATTAAACCAGCGAAATATTTTCATTATACAGACCTCCTCTAAGGTGATGCAATGATATTAAAGTATTCCTCATTTTGCTGTGAAACCTTCAGGGACTCCGTTTTTAAAGTTCCAATTTCACAGTAAATCTGAAGAAAAAATTACCAAAATCCTTTAAAACCTCTTGAACTCCCTCAAGCACACACATACAGCAATATCTACACCTGACACACATTAATAAATTAAATTCAAAAGAGTGCAGAAAATGATTCATGCACTGCAGATGTCATGCAGAGTCTCATTTGCTGCAAAAGTCAAACAAACCTCCAACTGAAAAGTGAAACTGTCTGGCTGACCTAAAATTCAATAATACACTAAAAAAATATTATTTTTCCGTCAGTTTGGTTTAATTTATTGTTTCATTGTAATCCAAACATTTAAGTATCTGTGTTAGTGTGTGTAGTGTGCAAGGATATTCTGCGTTAAATATTGATGATAAAGCTGCATCTTGAATCAAGTCCGACTA
>JAQFJB010000010.1:17569814-17580939 GCA_029874875.1 Naso minor | reverse complement strand
TGATCGAAGTATCATGCGTCCCCTCATGAGCTGAACTGTTTCAACCGATCAAATTAGCAAAACACGTGACATATGACTTTTCAAATCTGGACTGGTAACAGTCCTCTGTCAATCACTGTATGAAAGCCATCAGAGGCAAATAGGTTGGGGGGGTTTGAGTTAAGAGAGCGAGCAAAGAAAAATCTGTGGATCAAACAGTGCTGAACACTTGTTCCACATGTTTCTAACATACAGGAACGTGTAATTTGAAACCTTGTGTGTGCTAGACTTATCCGTGTCTCTCTTTTCCCACAGACAGCAGCCTCAGACTCACTATGTCCAGACCAGGACGGCCAGCAGGTGGAAGAGGTAAAGCGTCAGAGTGATTACCAGCAGCCCTGCTCCAATCAGGACAAGACCTGTGAAGCCCCGCCTGAACAGGTAAGAATATAGGCAGGTCAATATCAGATCTTGGCAGACGTAATGATGAATGGATGGACGGAGTGGTTTTAAAGTCAACATTAATCTGGATCTGCCTCAATCCGGGAATATTGTATTAAAATTAAGTCCTGCAGTGCTGAAATATTGTTTGGAAACTGTAGTTGAATTATTTTGTGCAAACAGTTCTTATAAAACAATACAATAAAACAATAAGTCAGTTATTAAAATTGTTATTATAAAATTTGAAGTAATGCTGATAAAACTCTTCTGCAGTAAGAAGAGCAGTATTCACCTTTGAAATGTGGTGCAGTTGATGTGAACTTGAGATAATCAGTGAAATCCTTCACACTGTTTCATATAATATAATCAAAGATAAAATTTAATTCCCTGCTTCTGACTGGTGTTCAGCTTGTTTTTACTTCTGTACAGGTTGACTCTAAGATGCAGGTGACTGCTGACTCAAAGAAGCGGCTGGAAGTCATAAAACAGCTGAGAGATGTGATGTTAGAATGTAAAAAATGTGAGTAAAATTCTCATTTTTGTCTCATTTTATTGTCTTATTTGCATTACTAATACTAACCCTGGACCAGGAGTGTAACGGTACAGAGGGAAACAGTGAACGGTGTTGAAAAGGTCATAAACAGACAAGTCTCTCACTTGAGGCTCCAGCAGCATTTTGTCTGCTGGTAATTTTACTATTTTCAACATAGAAATGAGGAACAGTTCCAACAATTTGTATCACTCTGTACCAACACTGAACACTTTTTTAAACGACAGGAGATCACAGCAGGCTGCAGAACTGCTAGCATCTTTTATGCTATAAAATTGAACAAATTACACTGAGGTAGGATGATTACTGATTTAATGAAAGAATCAAGAATTACCAGATAGAATGACACCAAATGTGACTGCTTGCCATTTCCATTGGGTGCATTAGCAAAGCAAGCAAGTGTTAGCAGCATGGAATTAATTTAATATTCTTATTGATTTCAAAGTGAACATGCTAACCTTGAACACATAAAAAACAAAACGGAAATATACTGACGCTTAGCCCAATCTTCACATCCAGTCAACCCGCACAACATGTACAACAATACCACAAATAAAACCAGTAACGAGCCCAGTTAATGCTGTGCCACAAACAGATGAAGGTCCAAGACAAGACCATAAATCCCCCATGTGTAATAAAACAAAGCAAGAAGACGGGTCTTCCAGCTCCACCCTCTCATTTGCACTTAATGTATTATAAGAGCTGGACGCTCAGCCTCACTTTCAGTTTATCCCAGTGGTCTTTGCAAAGAAAAATTACCTGCGACCTTTAAAGCGTTGCCCCATAGAGTGTTGCACAGAAGACGGCCAACGGGATTTTTCTCCAAATGAACCGTTACAGCCCTCATGAATAGTAATAACTGTAATACTTAAAAATCAAACATTAAATATATTGCACCTTGAATTAAAAAACTGGACCCAGTCACAAAAATTTTAGAGTCACAAATGTTCTTTTTCTTCTTTTTATAAAGTCACATGTCCAGGCAATATTTGTTGACATGGCGCTACAGGAAAAGTAAGAGAATCACCGAAGTCGGATGGAGTGTCAGCACAAACGTTCCTGACAGTGCACTTTGTTCTTGTTAAGATAATTCAGTCTGAAGCAAAGCAGTAGACCATCTGATCAACAAGACTACATTGCCATCCTTTGAACCAATGTGACTGATAAGACACTAGACCTACCAGTCATTAGGTAGCAATTTATTAAATTTCAAGACCTGCAGTGGTTAGATCTTTTGTTGTTCAGAGATACTACATCGAGAGATGTTTTTTACCATACAAAATGCAGCTTACTGAGTGGACCCTTGAGCGGCCTGAAATGGTGCAGCTACAAGCATTAACACTTACAGACATATTTCCCTCAAATATCACGCTGTCAAAATGATGTAGACACACGGATGCTAGCAGTGACTCTTCGTGTCTATGCTTACAGTGTCAGTTATCATACCAAATATTGTCTTGATAAGAGTTTTACGATTCTTTCATTTCAGGAAGTTGCACTGTCACTGGCCCGCCACATGTAGACAAAGCACTAGAAAAGCCTTTTGATGTGTCACTCTGTCATAGTCTGTAGAAGCATCACAGCGATTATGCTGAGTAGCCAATGTCAGTATATATTGGAACAGTGTAATCAGCTACCTTACTGTATGAAACAATGAGGAGGAATTTTAATCCTACAAGACAAATAACATTTAAAATTCATTTCTTGGTCTGCCTTTCAGTAACTTTTTATGTGTCTGTCTTCCCCTCGAGTTATCCTCAATGTTATTCCTCTACAGCATTGCTCTAAATAAATATGTACTTTTAGCTTTCTTGTTATTACTTGCATGTTGCGATAAGAGAAAATATACATTAATCTCGACTTTTGTTTCCCTGGCAGTATTTCTGGCTTTACATCTGTTGGCCGCTCTTCTGTCGACCTCCAGGGGTTTCAGGGAAAGCTATAATGAAAACTAAGTCAACATCCTGCCCTCACAAGGACTTCCTGCCCCAGGAGTGTGTGTGTGTTTGTCTCCCTGTCTGTGTGTGTGTGTGTGTGTGTGTTACCATCAGCAATGAAGCTGGAATAGAAAATGCAAGCACACAGTCGGTCACCCTGCCTCGAAAGACAGCAATGAATGACTTATTATACAAAGAAAATAAAGACAGACAGTAAAAGAGAAGCGAATGTGGGCAGATCAGAGGGGTCATGACATCGCCCCAACTCACTTTCCTCGTCTCTTTTTCAATTAAAATTCATTTTATTGACTTACAGTACACCAGCATGACAAGATCTTCCTTTTTCTCCAGTCATTGCTTGGGATGGGTGCTGAGCTCAATACTTCAGATGTGCTACGTCAAACTACGTCCATGCTATCAACTATCAATTCATGTTAAATCAATTAATGTATCAACAACTTATGTAACTAATTACATACGGACAAGTTGTCTTGGTGGATAACTTTTTTTTTTTTTACCATATTGGTTGACGTTCATTTGGAAAAGAACTTCAGGGATTAAATCCAAAGCTGCTGGAGCGCATCGATAAGCAGTGAGTCTTCCTCAGAGTGGACTCTGAGGAAGACTCACTGCTTATCGATGAGACTCACCTGACATCAAAACGTTAGCCTGCAAGTTTGCAATAAAGTTCTTGCTGGTAATCCGTATGCTCCAGACATTTTGGATTTAATCTCTGAAGTGTCCTCTCTACAACATCGCCCCACTCTGACAGCACCAGACAGGCTTTTTAGGTTGAAAGGTTTTTAACTCCCTCCTGCACTGACTTTAGTTAAGCATATGAACTAGCATTAGCCGACACTTGCCTGTTGGCTGTGTCTCAAATTCCTTACCAACATGCTGATGACATACCGAGGGTAGTTACACTGACTGCCTGTTGTTTTTATATAATAACCCACATTATACTTTAATTAATAACAACTACAAGCAATGCCATATCTGATTTGAGTTCAAGTGTTTTCATCAAGAGGTCATTAAAATTACTTAATTTGATGGCATTAAAACATACTACCAACTACGTTTTTTATTATTATACTATGCTGTACTGTATTTGTACTATATATTCTGCTGCTATCTACCAGCACTCATCACTAAAAAGTCAAACAGTCAAGTGAGCTTAAGTGTGTGTGTGTATGTGTATGTGCGTGATCACTGCAAATGCTGTCCTTTTCCAGACGTTCATTCACAAACTCAGACTAAACAGGAAACCACAAAGTTATAGACAGTTAATCTCCTACTTACACGCTCATGCACATAAACACACATGCACACAGACTGTCACTTAACTGTCCATGTCTTCTGAAAGCTACAGTGATCGCTTTGCTGCAGACTGGGAGGTGACTACGTCTAAAAAGTCTCCCACGAGGCCCACGGGTACCCTTTGCTCTCAAATTCATTTTTTCAGAAGGTTGGGTAAATTACAACAAAGCGCAGAACTACTGCGGGGCTTTGGCATCGTGATATTGCCTTTACATTCTCAAGTAAGTTCACAGTGAAACCTTTTATTGACAATTGTCTGTTTGTAAAGTCTTACTCTCCTCATAACTGACCTTTCGCAAAGCTCCACCCTCTAACGCGAACAAGCCAATCAGAACATAGCATCTACCAGCCATGCCCAGGGATGCGATAACTGCATGGCTGTGCTCCATAGAAATTCAAGCAGTCTTTTTAGATTTTCATCATTTTCAGGCTGGTTCTGTGGCTTTCGAGGTGGTTGTGGTCAAACATTGTGTCTGGGGCACTTTTAAATGTGATGCTCATTACTTGGTGAGGTTTGAAGGAGATTTATGTTCTTTATCTTTCCAAAACCAAACACTGAAAAGTGTAACCTTATGCTCTGGGCAAAACTGTTTGCACTTCCTCATTACCCGTTAAGCCCCTCACAGTTAAACAAGCACAACTAACGTTACATCTGCTTCGGTAACCTTTCAATAAACACTGAAGCCGTGTTGTTATTAGCAGATATCAGCCGGTTAATTTGACTTACTTAGGCTATAGCTTTCAAGAGTGCTGGCAAACCTAGCCAGCTGAGCTAAAGTCTGCGGCTGCAGTCTGGAAATAGAAGCTCTCAACAGTTTGCAGCATTTAACCCGAACTCAAATCCGACCACACAGCCCAGATTTACCTTTAACGTTAATATATGAGGAGGCGTGTCCCCCCCTTGTTCTAAATGGCATGTCCTAAATTGTTACGAGAGTCCGAGTTTGTTTTATAAATAAAGAAAAACGTAAGTTGAAGCTGCTGTAACGTTAATGTTACCGCGATCTCTAGGCTTTAGCATGTGCCTTAATATTCGCACCTCTAAACTGTTTTCACTGCTGTGTCACTTTGCCGTCCTGTTTATATCATTCAAAGGTTTATTGTAGACCTTCTGTCTGAAATCACCACGTCACTGTCTGAGCGCAGTTGGTGACTGTGAGCTCCATGCAAGCTCGCAGTGACAGTAACTAAGGGGGGCGTGGCTTAGCAAAAGGTCAACTGTCAAGCTTTGCAATAACTAGCAAGTGAACAAAAAGAGTGGTGGCAGTACTGGTCCCTAATTTTAGAAAATACATGTCGGCAGGCTTCTTATCTTTAGCTAGCAACATCAGTTTTGTCATGTAATATAGATCAATCTGGATGCTTGTCAAATGACAAAAATGTGAATTATTTTGTCTTTAGTACGTTACACTTTCTGATTTTTAGTAGGGAAAAGGCTTTGATGTGTGAGGGCTAACCAATGTTGTTTGCCAAATTATCTTAAGAAAAAGCTTCCATAAATCCACTAGGGAAAAGGTGAAGGACGGCACCCTAAACTGCTGATGTTACTGTAGAAACTGGGACGCATGCCTACACATTGGTTAGCTACCACTTAGCTCAAAAGTAATGATGGGTTCCTGTCAAGCAGCTACTCGACACAATTTTTACCAGCTTCTTGATTTTGACTTTTTGTTTTTTTGGCCTTTTGGACTCGTGTATAATTATTCACGTATATTTATCATGTATAATTATTATTATTCTCGGCTCTTCACCGCAAGTGGCGGAGCTGCGCTGTTCGTTAACATGTTTCAGCAACGTGCACACACCACCCCGTTTCACAGGCGTTCTGCTGGCATTTCTTTGCACTGGTTAGTTCTGCTCCTCCTCGACTCCTTTCTAATCACAGTTGGATAACCATAGACTCTGCCAGTTCTTTTTTTTTTGTTGCTGACAGGATAATTATTTATTGAGTGAAATTTTCAAGGAGGTGAACCAGTAATTTAGCAAAATAAAGTCAAAAACAGACCAAAATATTAGCTCCAATAAGCCAACCGATCATTAGTTGATATATTCATCCATACGCCTAAGCCTAATGAGCAAGGTAAATGAAAGCTTAAAATGCCACATTTAGTGTTAATAACTGTTAAGCCTGAGCAAACAAAATCATGACACTGATTTGAGTGGAAATTAAAGTTCAGAGAATTGAAAACCAAACCACAGTGTGTAAAAAACTAAACCTGAAATTGTAAAAAAATTAAAATAAAAAATACGGGCAGCACAGGGCCACAGACAGCGAATGTTTATGCGCAGTAACTCCTAGATAAGTGGTTGAAGTGATTTAGCTGAGCTCAGATCAGCCAGCAGTAAATCTATCCTGCAATGGACCAACTGCTCCCATGCACACACACCAAGTCTATACCTGATGAGGCAGTGATGAGAACTTTGTTAAATCATCCACAAGCACCCCCTCAGAGACACAATTCTGTGTGTGTGCATGCGTGTGTGTGTGTGTGTATGATTTATACAGGAACTCATCGGTGCTAGCCTTGGTTTGTACTTACAGTCCAGCCTGCAGCCAAGGCCACAACAAGCACACACACACACACACACACACACACACACTGTCCGGGGGATATGGGGGATATGTCGGTGTTGGTAATGAAAACATGTCAGTGAGCAGATTTACAGAAGAGAGCAACTTGACCTCTGGCCCCAGAGAGATTTATCACTGGTAGACGATCTAATCTTCCCATAGCTTCGACCACCACATTCTACTCGCGACAATATAGAACAGAATAGAAAAGAACAACACACAACATGATTTTGTAGGGAATAGCAGCTCAGACGTGTGTTTTCAGCTCAGCAATTGTTCCTCCTCCTCACACTGCTGACTCCTCTTGCATTAAGTCTAAAGCGCTCCCTGGAGATGAAGTCAGGGTTCAGTGGCTGCTCAGCTTTGTACAGCATGTATGTGACCTTTATGTTCAAGTAAAGACAAACAATGACACAGTTCGACCACACAGAAGCTGACGCTTTCCCTTCTGTACAGTACATGAGGCAAACACCAGTGGTCAGAAAAGAGGTAGTATAGCTGCAAAGTGGCTATTCACTTTTATGGACATGATTTAAAGACAGTTCTCAGTTTTGGCATTGGAAAAGATTAAACTTCCAGATGGAGGAAGTAATAAAGAGTCTGTCAAAAAGACTCATTGTGCGGTTTGGACATTTTCTCCCAAAACTGTTTCCAACTGGCCAAAGAAACTTTGTCATGACAACCGAACATGGGACTCACTACTGAAAAAGGACACGAAGACATGGCTTAGACATATATATAAGACATATATATATATATATATATATATATATCATATTAACTTGTTATTAGGGCCCCACCGACATGGGATTTTTGGAGCCGATGCCGATACCTATACTGAGGAGCAAGAAAATTCCGATATTCAATATATCAGCCAGTATTATATACATATAATACAAGCTCAATGTGGTTATCAAATACTTGTGACAAAGATATACATTAGAGGAAGGATACCTTACATTTAAAAAAAACATTTATTCCAAAAATCAGTGCACTAAACAGTAAACGCTTCACTTATTAGTTATTAAATAACAAACAGCCCTCTGCTGGACAGAGTTTGTGATTACACCATTTTAAATCACAATTGCAAGCTGAGGGTTTTTTGGTTTTTTTGGCCTTGGACATTTCAGGAACATATATATTATGATACCGATATATCTGCAATAGGCCAATATCGGCAAGGCGGTATAACATTTATGGGCAAAAATCTAATCTAAAAACTATAATTAAACAGGATGATTACTATTTAACAAAAGCTCAGATCAAACTTTAATATGATTAAAAATTATTGATGCTGGCTAAGGTTGCAAAATATCAGAAATATCACCATCAACATCATATATATGACGGTGTTTTTTACTTACGAATGTCTGACGATCATGATTAGACGCCCTTGAGGATCATCAATGTGAAGTAATGCTTTGTCAGACTTTTAAGAGCAAAAATTTTTATTTTATTTTATTTTTTTTACAAAAGTCAATCAAATTGTTTATTTCCAAAACTACATGTTACAAGTTATGTGAAGTATTGTGATACATAATGATAATTCAAAAGGATAACTCTTCTATTATTAACTGATGCACATGAAGCAGGACGGAGATTTTGACTCTGATGACGAAAGACCTCTCGGTGTGTGTAAGACTTGTGTGTTTGTGTTTGTGTATCTGCAATGTGTTTTTGTAGGTGTACACTGGGAGTGTGCGGGTCTGCCTCTCTTAAGAGTGTTTTGTATTTGTCAGGTCAGGAAATAACATCATTTTCTAGATGCAGCTGGTTGGGTCACAAGGGATTGTGGGTAATTGGAAATCCAGATGGAAGTGCATGAGCTTCCAGGAAGAAACGGTTACCACAGAAATCAGAAACGAACACATGCGCTGCGACATTAATGGTGCTCATCTCTGTCCGTGCACCTCTTATATTCTCGTCTCATTTTCCATGTCATTCTTTGTCTCATAGCCTCCTTTCTTCTTTTCTCCATTCAGTCGACTTATGAATGGCACAGAGAGAGACAGGAAACAGTGTGCAATTGGCCGGACAGTTGAGTGGGCGGGTCTGTGAGGATCAATCGACAAAGTATGTACTAAAGGACCAGCCAGATATCGTGAGTAATATTCGCCGTACACTTAACCACAATCAATCCCAGTTGACCTCTCTGAGGGAACAACTTCCTCACAGTACTGAGGAGAATATGGGGAACAACCCATCCGAGAGACTAATGGAAGCTACAGTTGCTGCCATTAGTTGCTGTTATTCAGCAGAGACAAAGTTGGCAGTTCTGCTGTAGATCTTAAGATTAGTTCTAACAGTTTTACAGTCTGTTGACAGCAGACGCAGCCAACAATCTGAAAGGAAACGTGGGTAACATCAGTACAGGCCAAAAAAAAACCAAACAGATGTTTGAACCTGGTTCTCTGAAAGGATTTGTACTAAAATCTACTGACAGAAAGAACTCACAGTTACGAGCCTCCGGAAGAACAGATACAGTATTTGATTAACTTTTCAAGATATTGTTTCCTCACATTATGAAGTGCTCGATGCTATTTTTAAAGGGATTTCTGAGGAGAGTATTCAAGCCATTCAAGCATCAGAATACATCTTAAGATGTTAAAGTTATGATGGTAATGGTGTTATTTATGCTATTTTCTTATTGAATCAAAAGATGCTTGGTCTGCCACTATTCAGTACAAATTTTAAATTCTTATAAATGCACCAGAGGATACTGGAGTCATGCATCTGCTTGCGCACACAACGTCCTGGCACTGTCACAGAAATTTCTTATAACAACATGAAACCATATTGATTGCCAAAAGCAGATTCCCAGCTCTTCCAAAGGAGGTCAGAGGTCAGGGTTCAGCTGAAATGTAGCAGTGGCAGAGGATCATTCAGAAAGTTCAATATCCTCTTGTTTCCTATAAAGTGCCATTGCAACACTTCAGCACACGTCATCACAGGAAAAGCCCAAATGACAATATAAACACTGAACATCATAACCATTCACCATCGGAGTGGACAAAAGGGAACTAAATTCAGAACAAAGCGATTGCAATAGAAATGAGCCCACTCGCAGTCAAGAGGTTCTCTCACATAGCATTAAATGATGGCGATTGATTTTGACAGAGCTGAACTACAGGTTGCTGACTCATCGTTTTTGACCAACGCTGATGACTACACATCTACTATTAGCTGGCCCGGGGCTACCTCTAACTGCTCTGGCACAGGAAATGTCCAGGTTAGATTGAGCGTAGCCGAAATGTGTGCTTGACATTATAGAATCCATTACAGAGGGTGTGTGTGTGTGTGTGTGTGTGTGTGTGTGTGAGTGTGTATGCGTGAGAGAGAGAGAGAGATTAATAGACAGTGTGTGTCTGCAGCACTTCACGATCGTATTCAATCTTTGATGTGTCATGATATCGCAGATGTAAATTCTCAATTTTTGTAAGCGATCAACACATTTACTAAATCGTTTTTGATTTGGTAAACATTCAGTACTCTTATCTGTTTCACTGAGTGTAGTAAAAGAGACGGCCAATGAAAAACACAAAGAGATAAAACTACGTAATAAGGAGAAATAGCTAGAAAGAAAGGAAAAAGAATGGATGAGCGAACACGGCGTAGCATTCACTGCGATGCTCATTCATGTGCAGCGTGTTTGTTTTCACTGAAGTTCAGATGTACGGTCGACTATCCATTACACCAATGCTCAGATGATCAGTCTGCACCTGTGTGTGCGTGTGTGTGTGTGTGTGTGTGTGTGTGTGTGTGTGTCTGAGTGTGTAAAAGAAATCAAGAGAGCAGTGTGTGTTGGAGTATATAGCATTCATTACAGTGGCACTACAGACAAACTGCTCCCTGGATAGACATTGATTTTCACCCAATGGATCTCACTGTTAGCAAACCTAATAGCTTGGTGGGTAATGGGTAGATGTTATGAATGAGCCCCTACAGGCAGGAGAGGAAAGGAAAGGAGAGGAAAGGAAAGGATGAAGAACAGAGCCAGAAATGAGAGAAGACAATAATGAAGTAGAAAATGTAAATAAACAAAAGGAGAAATATCAGGATAAAAAAAGAGAGAAGACACAAGAAAGAGGAGAAACCAGCAGAGAAACAGAAAAGAAGAAACTCGACAGCAAAAAAGGAAGACAAGAGTAGACGACGTGAATAGATCTGAAAAAGAACACATCCGTTTAGTTGATTAAATAATACATTGGTAATATTTCACCTAAAGCATGCATCTATAATGTATTATAACACATTCTGAACATATATAACTCATCATAACACATTCAACATACTTATTATGCAATCCAGGTGGTTATGTTTAGGCTTAAA
>JAQFJB010000010.1:17548852-17560226 GCA_029874875.1 Naso minor | reverse complement strand
TGTCCGTTCAGAAAAAGACCCTGGGGTCATTTTACGCCGGATTATCCCTTTAACTACATAATTTTGGATATTAAACTGTCAAACACTCAGTACATTTACCTGATGTTGGAAAAAGTTGATTTATTGAGTCAGTCTGACTAAAACTGGATTTTTAAAAGACATGTAAACATGTTTGTCCAACTGAAATCGTACCAAGTTAAATTTCTCGCGGCTGGACTGACAAATTGAGCTGTGGCGCCTTTGACCAGGAAGTCAAACAGTAAAAAGGTAAAAGAAAGCCGAGAGGAAAACAAGAAGGTGGTATCAATATGGCGTGAGTGACAGAGCGAGAAACAAACATTTCTGGACGGACAAAGAGAAAAAGTTTATGTTGTGTCAGCTAAAGGAGTTAAATATAATTAAGTGAATGGATGAAAGGAATACGCATAATGGTAACTTATTTAAGAAAGTTGTAGAACAAGAGGCATATTGCCACCTATCGTAATGGAGTCGAATATACTTCCTTCAATTATCCCCGGATCTTGTGCAATGGTTCAATGACAGCCATCCAATTAAATGGCTAATTGAGCTTTGACTATTACTCAGCTTAACTGTGCATGTAAACACAGTGACTGAAACAAATGAGAAATCTAAAAAAATGAAATTTTATTTGGTCAGTTTGCAAGAAAATAATTTGGAGAAGAATTGACAAAAAGAGTCATTACAGTTGTCAGTTTGTAGGCCTAGGCGTTTGACTGGGAAAAGACAAATCTGCATGGCAAAACTTTGTTGTTTTTGTTAGCTGTTTTTAGAAAAAAATAACTTTTTATTTAATGATTAATATGGATTTTGCAGCAAAACTCCCAAGGGGCAATCTACATTCAATTCAAGTTAGCAACTCGGTAAGCTAAAAGTGAAATGCTACCGGAGAGCAATTTACCCACACAGCACTAGCTGATGTGTGAGAAACTCCATAAAGGTTAAAGGAATGAAACCATCAGACTGAACTGGACTGGTGCTTCAGAGTGAAGATGAGTCATTGTAGTGGTTACTTCAGCTCACTGAGATGCCACACTGAAATTTACAAGTTAGAGTACAAAGGACATGACTTCAAAAGATACTCATTTTTATCTGAAGCCTCTCAGCACGGTGCCATGATGCTATTACACACATTTGCTTGAATTAATTTTCATTAAACTCCCATATTGCAAACCAAGATTAATTTAGAGCAGAATGTGGCTTAAAATAAGGAAAGAATTCAAATTGGGAGTTCTACTCCCACCTGAAAAGTGAAAAGCGAAACGTCAACCTACAGATTTTTGTAATTCTTCCTCCAAATCCATGTCACAGTTTTGCTTATTTTTTAGACACAGTGAACAGTCTGTGTGCAGTACATGTGCAAACACACATGCACACCTTGTATGAACTCCCATGCACACACACACTTACCAATTCATCAACTCGTGCCCTGTTTCTTTCTGAGTCTAAGCTCACAGCAGAATGGAGCTGGGCAGAGCTGCTATTGTGTCCCTGGTAGAATTAACTATTGATTTTCTCCTCAGCATTATCAATGCTGTTCTGACAACAAAACAGCTAGGAAGCACTCACACACGCTGGCGTACACACACACGCGCACAGACCTACATTGTGCTCAGTGCAGGATGTGCTTTGTATGAGGCAGCAGAGCCCCACAGGGAAAAGCTCAAGTCAAATATTAACACGTTACTGTTATAAGCATACTCTGGCACATACATAAACAATGATACATGCAAATAATCAAATATGCAAGACGAACAGAATCAGATATTTTGAGCCTTAGCATTGAGATAAAACACTGTCCCATAAAATATTAGACTGTCTATGTCTCACCTGTTCGTGCAACCACAACAAAGCCTGTGTAATTCTCAAATTATTCAGTATATTTATTACAACTAGCGTTGTACAAGATGTCAGTTCTTTCCATTACAAGCTCTTCAGGATTTTAAATTAAAAAAGACAAAAGTTTTCCCTATATTCTGTGACCAAAAAAAACCCTTTTAACATAATTTCCCCTTCCCGCAATTCAAAAATTGCAGTAGGCCACATTGCAGTCTCTATTAATGTACGGCCCCAATCAAAATACAAATAAATGTTTTTACGTATGTATCAAGAGCTTTAATACAGTCGACTCTCTCAGTCTGTAATCGCAACTGTGTAGTCTGGCTCTGTGTCCTTCACATATTGCAATCTGATTGGCCACACGTCATGAATAATGGCCTGCATCAGAAATGTCGCAAAGTCGCACTAACACTCTGCACTAGGGATCGTCCGACACCGTTTTTTCAGGGCTGATACCGTTACCAATTATTAGAATGTGAAGGATGCCAATTATTGATACTTGTGGCAGATATTCAGAGGCAGTAAACGCTTAAATTTTTGTGCCAAAATTGTGCTCTGTCTCCGCTTTGAGGATAAGCAACTGGAACAATGACAGGACTTTGAACAACTCACATCATGAAATCAAATAACAGAGCAAGTACGGCGTTTTCTCCTAAGACAAAGGGTGACGAACTGAGCAGGGGAAGGTATGATGATACCAAAAAACAAAACATTGACTAATGTTGAACTAATGCTGAGGTAGACAGATTTTGGAGGTTAAAAAAAGCTGTATGGCACAATGTTTTCTCGGTAGATTTCATGGCATAAAAAAACTGTGCTGCCTGTATGTGTTCGAGTTTCACACACACAGGAGCAGCTTCATGGTGCATTCAGGCACACCTCGTAGACTGTGAAATCTAGATCACTTTGTATGGCAAAGTATGTATGAACTGACAGGGACAGCTTCATGGTCCATTTAAGCGTACCTCGTAAATTCAGAAATTTATACCTTAGTGGCTGTGAGGGTTGTTTAAAACAGGGAAGATTTCTATTTTCCTTTATTGAAATTCACAGGCCTACATTCACCATTATTTTTCTTACTTTACTGCAGCATTTCTAATAATTACTAGATGCTAAAATCCCAATAATATCCCATTTATTAGCAAACAGGCATCTTAAAAATCCTCGTAAAAAAAAAACTCAGATTCTTAGCTAACCTAAATGTTTAATCAGGTTCAGGTTCACGTTCAGGTTCCCAAGTACCTCTCTAAGGATTTTAAAACTGTTTTACCGCAGCATTTTTTAATGATTAAATACTAAAGTCATACAAGAGTCACAAAGTTAATGTGTAACACCAGGTATAACTAAATCCTTTGCCCCTGCTGCTGGAAAACATCGGAGAGAGAACACTGCGCAGCAAGAATAATTACTCTAACAAATGTCACCTTGGTCACATCAATTATCCTTTTCCAGTCAGTATTTGTGTTTGCAAAATTGAGAACACACACACACACACACACACACCATTTTTTCAATATAATAAATAGAGGGCCACTAACTACCCCAACACTCAATTTCTATTAAATTTTACTGGAATGGAAAAACATGTCAGATTATTATTCATCTACTTTTCTGTTCCACCGCCATGAGTCTTTGCAAGAATTGTTGCATGTAACATATACTGTCAGCGTATACTTGACTACTAAATCAGCAGGTATCACTTAGCTGCTAGTCGGCATGCTGACCTTCCTCTGCCCGACATGACGGTAAGAGTCGAGAATAAACAAACACGGATTCTGCCTGTCGTTCTTATTGACAGGAAGGATACAGCACCGTTCTAACTTAGCACCTGGCTAATTTTAGTTCCCAGAGGATTCCTCGAATGCACACACAAACACACACACCTGCTGGTGTCATGTGATCTGTGTCTTTGGCACAAAGTCATTTATTAATTCTTCACTGCCTTGAAGCAATGACAGTGAGCAATAAACATTCACAGCAAACACATACATGAGAGCTGTAATGAGCATAATATCATACATCAAATCTGGCTTAATACAATTACTCGTGAACAGGCAGCATTTACGAAGCCTAAATAAAAAGCCAACACACACACATATATAAATTTAAGCTTGCAAATTTTTAAATGAAGCTCAAACGTCTGTCCTCATATTTTGTCACATCATGTCATTGATACTAGTATCAACTTCTAAATTTCTGGTACATGACATCCCTAGAAATGGAGTATATTTCCACTCTAGTATTGCTACTTCTACTTGGGTAAAGAATCTGAACACTGCCTGAAAAAAGCCACCAACATCATCAGAGCCCCCCCACCTCACTATCCCCAGCCACAGCCACAGTCTGCTTGCCCCTCTACCCTCCAGCAAAAGGTTTCAGAGCATTTCGGAGCAGAACAACCGGGTTCAGCAATAGTTTCTTCCTCAATACCTTCAGACTCTTGAACTTACTGTAACCCATAATCCCCACCCATCACCAGCACCACCACACACACACACACACACACACACACACACACATTCTCATATTGACTCTCTTAAACATACATAACTGGACTGAGGCATTAATGCCTGATACAGTATTCTTATGTGCAATATAAGCAATTTGTATTTAAATGAAACTTTACTGGACACTGTATATACTGCACATTCACACTGTAAGAACTGCAAAGTTAAGAACTCTTAACTTATTCTGTAGCACACATTAGATTGTCTCTTTTATGCCTTCATACAGTATTTATTTTGTTTCAGGGATGCACGATATTGGATTTTTTGCCATTATCTGATATGCCAATATTTTACAACTCAATTGGCCCATAATCAATATCCTTACCAATATATATGTATATTTCCCCCCCACACACACACACATACCTAACGGCAGAGACCATGAAGTTTCTTCTGTAGTGAAGTTATGCAGACTCTTATCATGTTGGCATGCCGGCAAATGCAGGTGTAAAATACAAAGCTTAAATCTTATGTAATGTTCATCCCTTGTGCAAAAAACAAACAAACTTGAACTTATGTTATTAAACTTGTCATATTTATCTATGACTACTGCTTTTAAACAAGACAAGTAAGGTACATCCTACGTAAAACTCACAAATTTGGCCTGTTTCACAAGTGACAAAGTCAGTAAACATGACGTCTGTCCACAGAGAACATGTGAAACATGGCGTCGACTCGGGGTTTAATCAAGGAGACGGCAGCATATTATTTTATTAGTCATTATATTGGCAGATATCGACCAATATCAGCTGATACCGATAATGTGACGATAATGTCATGCATCCTTTTTTTTTTTTTTAAATGTCTTAGTATATCTTTAGTATAATTTTATGCCCTTATTTTTAACTTCATGAGCCGATTGCGATGTAATTTTATTCTGCTTTGTACCTGTCTGGCATGCGGTCTGAATGATAATAAAGATAATTCAATCTAATCTAATTAAAATTCTTCCTCCACCTCTAATATGTTAAGAATGGGCCTCCGTACGTCAGTAACAAATACCATAAGTGTATTTATTCCAACCCAGTTCTAAAATACAGCACGTTAATAATCTGTATTCATCTGCATGTTTTAACAGACTACATCATTTTGCCATATAACCTGTTATTACAGCACAAAGCCTACTACACTAAAACCTCATTTCCTCCTTACTTTCCTTTTTCCCTTTCTTTTTATTTTTTTAGGACACACTGATTATATTCACTGACTTTGGGTCCCGGGCTGAGAGAGTCAGAGAGCTGTCCCTCTGGTGTATCCCATCAAATCCACTCAGCTAAGCTCAGCTGCTTTAACATTAACACAGCAGACTGAGATCAACATATTTTGCAAACATTATGACACTGGGATGAATTCACCTTATAAAAAAATGTTGATTTCTCTGATGGCCAGAAAAAAAAAAAAAAAAAAAAAAAAAATCATGGATTCACAACGCATTTACTGCGATACCTCTAGTGAGCTCACATCACATCACATTCCGCTCGGTTAAATCCACATTACCATAAACTTATAAACACACCTGCAGCCACTCCGTGCGGATAAGTGGCCTTTTATCAACAAGTTAACTGTTTTTTTTTTCCGGCATAAATCCTTCTGAGAAGAAAATATTTCACAGGATTATGCCGCAGCTTTGATTTTGCCAAAGTCTGATAAACATCAACAGGGAAATCAATTGGTTTTCTCACTCTTCCTGATATGGTTGCTTTTCTGAGAATGGTGTAGAAGGTATCTGCAGGACAGTGATAATATGAATAAGTCATACGAATTTTTGTGTGATTTCTCAGCCCTTGTCCGAATTGACTTCGCTCTGGTGTCTCTCATGAGTTTACTGCTGATCCGATGATGCAAATCTGGTAATATTCACATTTAATACACACATAAACTTTGAAAAGTTGGCTTTTCTTAAAACTTCTCAGAACTCTGAATAACCACCAATTCTTAATATTTTATTATCTTTGATTGATTTAGATATTCGGCTTGACTCATGCATCAAATTAGAGGTGCACTGAGCTCCTTTCTTTCCACTTTGATCCGGTTCTGATGATATAAATTTGTTAGTGACTTGCACCCTTAAGGATGATTGCTATTCTCACACGACAAGTTGCTGTCTTGCTTTTCTTTGCCTCAGGACCAAAATATCTTCAAATTAAGTAAATGTTGAGTTAGCCAACAGACACTAGCTCACTCCATTGCAGTTGGTCATGTTATGTTATGGCGCAGTTGAGCGTCCAATGCAAGCTCCGCCTGGGCGTCTAAATCATAGAAATCTGGGAGAAAAAAAAACTCAAATATCTGTGAACTGAACTGTTGAATAACTAAAGATACATACTTGGTGCACAAACATTTTGGCTATGATGTGAAAGTTTTATTAGGTACATTATTTTCAGTAATAAAATCATCAGACAATCGAATCTGGATCAGTATGTTGTTCAGTGACGTCAGTCCGGTAACTGATGAGCGAATTACGTCAACGCCAGATACAAATATTTAATCAGATCGATCTGAAATCAAGCACAAGCAAAATAAAAACATAGAAAATCTCACTAAACTAACCAAGACAGTAGACAACTCTGTTCATGCAATTTCAACAGAAGATGAAAAAAAAATACTGGCTATCATGGCACTTAATTACGTAATTCAATAATCAAAACTGTTGCCTTCATAGTAATCGATTTTATCAGTGAATTCTGCGGTAAGTCTGGTAGCAGTCTATGGTGAGCGGTCTATCTCTTCAACTCTTCTGCAAATTTGCTGGATTTTTTATTTTTTTGAATGTTTCCACAAGAGAAAGCGCACATTTATTCATCACTGTCACATGTATGTCCATCTTTCTTTAACCCAACACAAACACTGTTGACACTGAAGTCACTGTCTCAAAGCCTCCATCTTCGTTCAGCATTTTGTTGTTGTGTAAACTTCCAATCTCTCACCAACTCCCCAACTTCATCCTCTGTCTCATGTCCTCAGTCATCCTCTCTCCATCATCAATGTCTCCTCCAATGCCTAATAGCTCTTCGATGCACCCCCCCTTTTTCACTCCTCTCCATTTTAGCCCTCCTCCTCCTCCTCCTCCTCCTCCTCCTCTCTTCTCTTTCAGATTATCTCCTGGTGTCTCTGAGCACTGTTGCTGATAGAGAGCATGCCTGCTTGACACGCCTGGTAATGAGGCTCTTAATGCAGATGGCCTCTCCCGCCCTCTTACTTGCTTTCTCTCTCTCTCTCTCTCACACACACACACACACACACACACACACGGTATGCAGAAACACACACATGCTGACGGTAGCCTTCCTCCTCCTCTCTGCAGGAGGTCCGAAGCACTCCTGGGTTAACCAGTAGCTGGAGATGTTTTGAGGAGGACGAAACAAAAAAGCATGAAGAGCATGAGATTTGTCTCATCTTTCATGCAACAGTCAGCAACAACATTAACCGTCACTCTACACACACATGCAGACAAACCCAGCGCACGCCATATGTTCAAACAGATTTCAGATCTTCACGCACCATACATCGTCTAAAAATGTCCAACTCTACAATATTTTTCTTCTCAAGTAGGACAATTTGACTATGAATAAGAAACTGTACTTTGCATGAATATTTGATTCTCACTGTGAATTCTGTTATATTGATTTTTGTTCCAGCTGTCAATCCCCATCTCTGCTGAGGGCACTGTTGCTCATTATTCATTGTCGACACGGCCATAACACACAAAGCACATGATTGATCTTTAAAACAGTTCATTTGCTGAAAAGACAGAAAAAGTCACTTAATGCAGATTGATGTGGGCTTTACTTGTCTGAGTTTTGAGAGACTCTAAATTTCTGCCTGCACAGCCGTAGAAGAGAACTACATCCCTGTTACTGAGGATAACCCACTGAACATAATGTGTGCGAAGAGTTTTCATAGAGACCAGCTCTTTGGTAGAAAACAGTTCACGCAAGTTAACAGTTACAGTCAATGTAACACGAGCAAAATTCAGATTATCTTCCTTAAAACTGGGGTGTTGGAAAAACGCTCAGAGATGGATATGACTGCAACTATCTGTGTGGCTAAAGTCACAGTTTTGTTCTTTTGTTTTCAGAATTTCGTCGAGCAGACCCTTTCAGACATGCTGCAACTGACCGTTCAATATTTTAGAGGAACACACTGAGACTGGCTCGTCACTCACACAACGCAGAACAAACTACCTAAAAAAAGCCTGTAAATTTCTACCTTGCATGTTTAACCAGTAATTGTTAGCAATGAAAACTGCAACTTTCTTTACGTGACAACAGGCAAACAAAATGCCAAGTTTGCCAAAAGTGGCCTATCTTCTAAAGTCCCAATGATTTTTAACATTGGAAAAAGCCATAGAGTTCATACAGTAGTTTACATGTCATTGTGCACCATCTACATTATGACTGTCCAATGCACTGAAGCTATGTGAAAAGCTCTGTCATGCTGAGGTTCAACCTGACAACACCTTATCTTGATATATGAACTTAAAAATAAAGGATCCACCCGTGCATTTCCAGAACCTCCGATGATTCACCGTGTTTTTAACGTTTTCTAAATAAGTCACAAACAACAGAGAAGGCACCTGTCAAGATTTTACTGTCTTTTATCTGTACTCTCCTGTCAGTTGACCAGTTTTTGCTCGTTTACAACTTTTAAATGTGACTCAACACTGTATGTCATCGAAGGGTTTTGTTTGTTTTTTTTCCAGAAACAATCGGCTAAGTGCCAACAATGAAGACATTTTCTTGCCTACCAGACTGATGTGAAGAAGTTTGAGATATTCTATATATTATTTTCTTTGAGCAGCTAACCGACGCAAAAGTGTAACTTTAGCTAACTAGCTGTTCATTCACGAGCTAATTAAGGGGATGAGCAGCAGCCGTGAGTGTCACCGAGCTCATTTGACTGCTCCCCCGCCGTAAATGACTCCTGCAGTGCCGCGTATTGGCGTATCGACCGCTCGGTAATCTCATTTTTCACTCTCTACGGGACTCACCTCTCTGCTGGGCTTGGCAGCATTGCCATAGCAACGGAACAAGGAGCACGAGCCGCAGACGTCTCATCTCGTCCAATCTTGTCGTTTGATGTCGTAGCGCGCGCGCTGTGGAGTCAGCGCTGCTCTCTCGCGCGGCTCCGCGTTGAGTTGAACGTCAGGAAAGTTTCACAAAAGTTTAGGCAAACTCTCTCTCTCTCTCCCTCTCTCTCTCTCCTCCTCTTCCTCTCTTGTCGCCTCCTCCTCTTCAGGTTAACAGCGAAGAACAGGGGGAGGAAGAGACTGACAAGAAACATATGCACAATTTGACGATAGATAGATTGATTTTATTCCCTGAAATAATAGCCTATATTACAATATTTATTATTAATTTAACCTACCAGTAGCACAAGTCCATGTAAATGGAGTTAAATGTATTAGGGCAAATAATAGTAAAAAGTAGAATAAAATTAAAACATTCAAATAAAATTAAATTGGACAGAACAGTAGACGACTTGGGTTCAATCATTTTTTACCACCACTAACAGATAAACAGGCTAAATCATGTCAATTCTTATTGTTTTCTTGTAGCCTGGGGCTTTTGGGAGCAGTTACTAAACTTTCCAAAGGGTTTTACAGAGAATTTCACAACAGTTTTGGAAGTAAAAACTTCAAATGCTACAAAGAAAATGACATGTTGCATGAGCAAAGCTTTGGCTACAATGAACAAAGCGCATGAGAGGGGAAAGAAAAATGAAAAGAGTTGAAAAGAACTAAATGCAGCACAGACAACATCTGAAGTCAGAGAGCAGAGTTGGACAAAAGTTTGGGTCCAGTTGTGTCCACAAAGTTGCACAACTGTTCTAGGGCTCCTCCTGCTGCCCTGCACGACTCACCACACGCCAGGGCAAAACTGAAGCATTCTATTTGTCATAAAATCACAGTGAAATCTGCATGCATAGGTAAGAAATAAGGGGAAACTGTGAATATACTGTAGAGAAGATTTGTAAATAAAATCGGCACATTGTTTGAAGCTTCAAAAAAGTATTTAAAGTGAAAGTAGTCGCAGTAAGTTAGTGGTCAAGCCAAAAGTGAGGCTAATGTAATGCTAAACCATCAATTATATTTTGCATAAAAAACTTTTTGCCCCTCACTGTCTCCAAGTTTACTTCTCTACTGTGCAGGCCATTTCAGTTGTTTACTCCTTCACTGTTGAAAACACTGGTACATTATAATGTTACAGCTCACCAACTTGTCAATCACTTCATACACCTCTACGTGTGTAGTTACGCATATGCGCCGGTGCAATTGTATGTGTGTGACTCTGGTGTTTGTGCAGGTTCTTGCAGGCAGATATTGTGAGTGTGTGTGTATGTGTGTCTGAGGGAGAATTTTTTTACGATTGTGTTTATGGGTCCAGTGTCAGTCAAGCTCCCTCAGACCCTCCGATCTCCAGAGGCTGAGGCTGAGGCTGCAGACAGTGAAGCTGAAGATGGGCTCTCATCACTGGGCTCGGAGTTCTGGGCAGCCCTGGAATGCTGCTGGGTCTCTGTGGGGCCGGGCAGTGGCAAAGCTTCAGCGGGACTGGACAATAAGGTGAGTCACATCTATATTCATATTCATTCATATATATTTATTTATAGATTTAGTATGTTATTGTGCTACTATAAATATATGAATATTAGTAGATGTACCATCAACAAAGTGGTTTTGTGCCCATATTATTGTCATTTAAGATATCTGCAAAGATACCTGTTTATTTGATAGGGACAGACATACCAATTAAATAGCGCAACAGTTATCTAATGCAATATATAACAGCATTTATGGCAGAATTATTAAATGTTGTCCCTAAAGGGCCTCAAACATGACAAACATACAGCATACACATACAGTCAGATATCTGTATTATATATCTTTATGTATTATATGATGAAGTACAAAACTGAATTTTCTTTTAGATTTATCATAGATATCTACATGTATAATTATGCATATCTATATACACAACAAAAACAAAAAGGTTATGCTTGTTCACAAAGTC
>JAQFJB010000010.1:17490795-17501280 GCA_029874875.1 Naso minor | reverse complement strand
GTGTGAGAGAGATATGCATCTCCATGTTCAGTCTCTAGGTTGCAGTTATGGTAGGAAAGTGTGTGTGTGTATGTGTGTGTGTGTGTGTGTGTGTGTGTGTGTGTGTGCGTGCGCGTGCATGTGAGTTTGTGTGTGAACATGGAGTTTTGCCAACTGTGTCTACAAAAAGAAACTATTCTCTCCTCTCCTCACTCACAGCAGAATATTCTGTTTATAGGAAGAGTTAGCGAAATACCCATCGGAATTTGCACAATAAATAATTAACTTGGTTTATACTTTAACTGTTTTTCTCACTAGAGCTGCAGATTTAAGCCTTGAAATTTGGACCTGGGTCACACAAAGGTCACAAAATCAGAACCTGAGACCTGACTTGGATTTGAGGAATAACTCATGTTAGACTTTTGTTTTGTCTATGAAATGCTGAAACAATAGAAAAATAAATGAGAAAGTGCCTAGCAAGACATGCATAGCTACACACCTTGATATTTAGTTATTAACATTGTGCACTGAAATGAGTTTGTAGAATTTGTGTGAAAACAACTTGTAATATGATCTGAAAAAAACACCACTGCAACGGTGCAATATGCAAAAATGTTTTTTTTTTCAAGGTTAAAAAAAATTATTTTTTAAAAGTAAAGCAATTTATATGTATGAAATGTGCAAATGTGTAAACAGTCTGTAATGCAACTTCGAAAATAGACCTTCCTTGACTATTTAAAGGACAAATTTTTGAGGGAAATCTAAAGGATCCGACTTAAATACTCACTCCCAAGTGCCTCCACTCTCCTCTGCTCCACTACAACTACACCACCTTTAATTGGGAAAAAACAAGAAACACCTTGCTAAAGACACAGATCAAGTGGTGTTTGAATGCCCTCCCCCATAAGTTTTTGAGTGTCAGAAGCTTCATTTTCTGCAGTCTGGTGAATTGCAATACATCAGTTTGTGCTTTTTATGCATTAGTTTCAAAGTCCATATACTCTTAACATACTGAAAAGGAAAAGGAGTCAATAAGAATATTTATTAAAATAATAAAACTAACTTGAGTAGGCATTATAAAATATAAAATAGTCAAAACAAATTTAATTTCTACCTTCAGTCTTGCCTTTGGAGAGCTAATTTCCATGAAGTAGGTTATTGGTTAGATTTCTCACACACATTCTCACCCACACACACGCCTGTATATGAGTAGGGAGGGGGTGTTTGTGAATACATCCTCAGAAAAATGTCAACTTGTGTGTCTGGGAGAATGGCATGCTACAACTAAGGGTCACATGATAACTCTTAACACAGTACAATCTAATGATATTAGACACATTAGCCAGCAACTACTTACTGCATCGGGCTCTGAGGAAGTCTGGTGAATAATGAAATAAGCAAATCTAATCTGATGTGACACTTCAGGACCGCGGTGGGAAACAGAAAGTACTCAAACACTCCAGTTTAGAAAGGACTGATCCCTTCTTGCTCCTGCTATTCAGATCTCTACAAAGACTTCAGATGTAAGTTGGACTCAGTCGTTCTTCACTGATCTGGAGGTTTTTGTCTTTACTTGACTGACTGATCTCAGTTCAACTCATTTCACAACGTATTCAAAAGTGGCTTTGATGTGCTCTGAAATATCTGATAAATACTCCTCTGCTTTTTAACAAGACACTGAATAAGAATTATGAAAAGCAATATTCCTTAAATTTTAATGTCTAAGAATGAAAGCCTCTCTCAAAGTCTTTCAAGTTTTTCGAAAAGTGCACTGGCAAGTGATTTTGTCTTCCTGGCTGCTTCAGAGACTTTTTGTTTTATTTATTTATCAATCTTTCAACAGTTAGTAGTGTTTTTATTTCTTTCTCTTTTTACTTTCTAGCTTTGGTGTTTGAGTTTTATTCCTCCTTCCTCTCTTTGCTTTGCTTTTCAGGCTTTTTGGCCTTCAGAAATAAAAGCTTAAACACTACTAACTTTTCCTCTCTTTTTTCCCTTTTATTTAGGTCTTGCCAAAATTTTCTGAAAACTCTTTCTAGGGTACAGATTTGTGTGTGTGTGGACCTGAAAAACACTGACATTAGCAACTGAGCTTGTCCAGTCACCATAGGCCAGTTTTAGAACGTAAGGCATGTCACTTGTTTCAACAGCCAATCATCTCATAGCAACGTCACCTGTCGCAAAGATGTGTGGCCTAAAGCAAACCATAAGAACACATGATTTCTGAAATGACCTGTGATTGGCTGAAAAGTGCCCATCACGGTCTTCATTTTCCAAAGCCTGAATACAGAGCCAAGGAGAGGTGCAGAAGGCTAATGTTCTTTCAGACCACCTGAATAAGATATGCTCAAAAGTTTGTTATGTAACATTTGTCCAATGACACCAAAAGTAAGTTGCCCACCACAGTTTAAATAAATACAAGTGAAGAAATAAATGGCAATTGTTATGTTGCTATGCTAACCTGGGCTTGTAACCAATCCAAATACTAATCCAAATTCTACAGCTAGCATGACCGTAACCTCATGCCACTCTGCACATGTGGCGATAGCATATATTTACAAAACTCAATTAAGTTCAATATACAGACATGGAGGACTTATAATGCAAGGGTTAGGGTTAGCTCGCCGATTGGCAATATTTGGGTTTGAAGCAGAAGAAAATGGCGAGCTCCCCACTGATGAGAATATTGTGTATTGCAACTTTTGCCCAATTAAAACTTTAAATATACGTTTTTTTGCACTGTTTTTAATTGATAATACAGTCTACTAAATGTGTCAGGTTCTCTTTGTATTCATTTTATTCAGCAAATTAGTTTTTTTTAAACCTTTCAAGTATTGAAGAATTTTGTGTTGAAAAGGACTCATGCCCAATTCATTATAACAGAGAGTGAAGGTTGCACCTGTCAAAAATTAAAATGCTGTTTCTGTTCAGTCTGTGAATGGGTTGAAGCCAAAATCAAATGAGCTGACCTCAAGTTTTGCTTGGTTCTATTCTTTTGCTTCCTTTTGTTCAGCCTCTTTGTGGCAGCCAAACATCAGTTTTTATTTCCTTGGTTTTGACTTTTATTTGATTAAGTTAATTTCCTCTGACTCTGACAACATTTTGCCACATGTCAAAGGTAAACCCAAATTCTTCTGACTGAAATGTGTCCACATGTACTGTGACACATTAATGGTGAGATTTAAATAAATCTCATCATTAATGTGGCTATTTTGGGTCAAGTAAACTTTAAAGTACTTTAAAGGCTTTATACAGAAAAAAAAGGTCAGTCAGGCTGGATTTTCCCTGTGTCTATTGTCAAATAAAGCAACCTGCTCTTTCAGGTAGGAATAAAATAACAGCAAGGTGACAAAGCTGCATGTCCAGTGTGCAGCATATGTGTGACATCCCCTGTGACTGAGATAACAAGATTTAGATCCTATGCAAACATGCTGATGTTTAGCATGGTCACCATTTTAGCTTAGTACGTTAGCGTAGTAATTTTGTAAATTTTGCATTAAACACAAAACACAGCTGAGGTTGACGGGAATGTCATTTATTTCGCACGTATTTGGTTACAAGCAAGATGAAAAGCTTGATGGAAAAGTCACCAGAGTACATTTCAACCTGTAATGACACTGATGTCTGCACAAAATTTTAAGTCAATCCATCAAATACGCGTGAAGACATTTTCGTAAAAGACTTCAACCTGCTGGCGGCGCACGAGAGAAAGCCAAGTAATCATCAGAGTTGGCAGGCTTCATTCTCAAGGTTCTATAGATGTCTGTGGAAAATTTCACGTCAATCCATCCAGTGGTTGTAAAACGCAGAGTTTGTCATTTCTATCTTCAGAGGTCTCTCGATCATGAAGTACTGTAAAGAGAAGACAGTTTAATGATGTTGTGAAGTAGTTATGCTGAATCATAGAAGTTGCTGTCTCCACAAGTTGCTGTCACCACTGCAGATGAAAACCTATGACTCATGAAATATTTACAGACGAGGTCAATTTAAATTTAAGTTTTATTCACCTATAGTTAACTCTTGTACACCTACTTTCTTCCCCTCTCTCTCTCTTACCCATCATCAGGTGTTTCCCATGTTTCCAGGAGTTATCGAAAGTAGAAGGGATGATGGGGATATGAAGCCATCAACAAGCGACCAAATTACAGTAAATTTACGAATTTCTCTGGGTTTGAACATTGCTGAAAGCATTTGGGCTAATGTAATCGATGACTTCTGTACAATACAGGCCCATCTTAATGAAGAAATGTGGCATATTGTGCCTTAAAAGAACTGTCACTAAGTCTAATCCAGGCTTTTGCAAAACCGTCCAGTAACGTTCGTTCTTTTCTGCTCTAAAAACACAGGAGCCTCTTCTGCAATCCATCACAAACCAGACGCTGGATGGCACACTCAAAATTGCATTGAGCTACCGGCGAGCTCCAGTGAGCGCTCTGAGAGGTTAGATTGCTGGAAATTGCCTGCGCAGGGACAATGTACCTACATCGGGGTCGAATGAGGTCATCCGGTGGTTCCAAATAAAAAATCTATTTATGCTTGCTGTCCATTTCAAGCACAGAGATTTTTCGGCGGAGACTAACATTAAGCCTAGGAGATCTGTCATTACACAGCAATGAATACCTGCCATGTTTTTCTCGTGTGGCTCTTTGTCACCTGAAGCCAGGTAAGAGTTGTGACATGATGATTTTGTTTGATGTGAGGGATGAAACAACAATGGTGGAAGAGATATAAACATCTTCAGATCATAGCGGATCAGAATTCACACGGTGAAAGACAATGTTTGGTTTAAGGGCTACTGACAAATAAAGCAAGCAAAGAGAGAAAATGTTTCGACATGAAAATCTAAAAAATAAAATCCACTTTTTCTCCAGTGTGTTGTTTGTTGCAGTGAATAGAAGATTTCCACTTCTCAAATGAATAATCTCCATAATAAAAAGCTTTGAAAATCCAATTTTGTCTGTACTTCAGATGCATGTGACAGCTGGTGAAACTTTTTTGATATCTGACTGCAAATAGAGTTGTATTTACTGTACATACACATGCAAATCATCCCTGAGTTGAAAGTAAAGGTATGCTTACATGATTTCAACCCACTGTACCCAAACCTGCAAATGTAGCAGCTGCCTGCATGAATGCATACAAAAGTATGGCATGACAGCAGTGCGTATGAGAAAATAACAGCAAATAACAACCTGGAACCTGCAACTTCAGCAAGCACAACAGTGAGGATACACTGCTGTCTATAATGGCAGGGTACCAACACTGTGTAGCAAAAGCAAATTCACATTTTGAGGCAGAGTATTAGCATCAGAGTGATATTTGGTGACAGGAAACCCAGGTTTATTCGCAGGACACTTACAATTCCAGGCCAGACAGTCGCATTTAGTGCTCGGGCGGAAAGAAAACACCTGTAATTTCAAGGACACAGACACTTCTGCAACCCTGTGAATGTCTGGAAATGGATTTATTGTCTCTGCAGACACCAGAGCTCGCCTATGTGAATATTCCTGTCTCCCACAGCCAGAAACTTGGGAGAAGAGATTTTTCACAGCTTTTATGTGGGAGAGGTGGCACTAAGAGAGACAAAACACACTTAGCGGATACACAGCAGTTCCCCGCTTGTACATTTCCATCCACAGCACATATTTTCAGCTCAGCTGTGTACCAAATCAAAACATCTATTTTGTTTTTTTGGCAGGCCTGTCATGATGTCATCTCGCCTGGCTTTGACACACATGGCTGTCAATGCTGCTGGCAAATGGTGAAACATGGACAAAGTCTCTATTTTTAATTCTAGCGGGAACATACAGAAACCGGTGCTAACACGAGCAAGTTAGCTGCTGTATAATGCACAAATACCCACATAAGCTTATATACATGCAGGGAGTGAATTGCAGAAGTGTTAAATGTGCTAAATGCAGTTTTCTGCTGATGCATTTCATGGTCTGAAATCAAGGATATAAAAGTCATCCTTCAACTAAACGTTATATCACTTTTTGACAGAAAGGTTCTTCGCACAAATAAAAAATACAGTTATTTTCACAGCTCACCAACTGTCCACAAGGTCTCCTTTAAATCAAAAAGCGGCACTTCTTTGGCTGTACATCTTGATGACGTTGCAGCTCCGAGCCCTGGTGCTCTGGTTAACGTCCTTAAAGACTCAGAATGATTCTTGTGCAGCAGAATTCTCTTTTGAATCTTTATGTGTTGTAAAATTAGTTTAATTTACAGACATTAACAGTATCATATTATTTAAAAAAAAAAAACGAAGCCTTTTAACTTGAAATCCTTTACACATGTGTGTGAGGGAGGCACTTCAAGCTATGGATTGCGAGAAAGCCACTAGGGAGGATAAACTAAATCCTTATTTTTTACAGCTCTGTGCCTATTCATTGCTAAACTAATTACATTTCTATTTAATCTCTCTACTTCTACTGATGTCAGGTCTGAAAATCTGCATATGTAGTTCCGTTACATAAGGGTAGTGAGAAAAATTATCCTTACAACTAGCGGCCAATCACTAAGCTGTCTTGGATCCTGCTGAAGGTATTGATTTATAATCGCCTCAAATCAAATCAAATTCTTCTCAAGAAATTCTGAGTCTCATTTCAGAACTTACTATGATTTCAAATAATGTTGTATCTGTTGCTGACAAAGGAGAACATTTTACAGCAATGTGTTATTCTGCAAAATTATATGCTTTTGGGCAGAGTTTTGTATTTTTACCAAAGGGAGTTCCACAAGGCTGGATTCCAGGTCCTTGTGTGTTATTACCACGCTGAATGAACAGAGAATCTAGCTGGATCAGTTACTATCTATGTGGAAAAAAATTGGATATTTGTACAGGAAAACACACATTTTTTTTATGCTAAACGGATCATGGTGATATTTAATATAGCCTCTGCACACTTAACCCCCTATATATTCAGTTTATAACCCCACCTTAAGATTCTTTACAAGCGACAGTTATTACGTAATCTTTTCCTTTTGTATGAGAAAGCACAGAGGCCATCTCTAAGGTGTGACAAATACTTGACTCTATTTATCTATAAAGCTCTTAATGACAACATGCCATCATACATCACTTCTTTATTAATCTGGCCCTCAAATCATTTTGAAAACTGCTTTTAGCTTTTGTGCTGTACATACCTGGGACATTTGACAACTCTATCTAAAAATGAACACAATTATGCCTCTCAGAGAAGCTTTCATGCACGAATATGAATGTAATAACATATTTCAGCATTTCAAAAGATCTGCAATAGCCTGTTTTGGGTTTTTTTTGGCTTCTTGTGGCTGGAGAAACCAGATATAGACACAATTTTGCTTACTTACACACCGAGTAGCATCGAGTTTCTGGTCATCTGGCGACACATGCAAGTGCGATATTTATGGGATTTTTTTTTCTGTTTTTCTTTGTGTGCGTGCGTGTGTGTGTGTGTGTGTGTGTGTGTGTGTGTGTGTGTGTTTGCTCTGTTTTTGGTCTCCACCACCTCCTGACAGATAGGCTATATCTGTTTGTTTAGCTGCTAAATGTTCCACATGTACACCAGTTAATGGCCAGCTGTGTCTATTTCCCAGATGTTGGCTAAGCAGATAGTGTACAAATTTTTAGAGCAATTTTCTGAGAACAGCTGGTTAACAGAGAGTAGTTAACAGAAATGTTACAGACCAGAGAACTACACAATGCCATGAAAATCATTATAAAGCTCTGTATGATTCAAATCTTAGTGATAATTATCTTTAAGTTCATCACTGTGTGACCCCTTTCACATTTTCTCACTGTTTTCACACTATCATTCGATATATTTTTGGTGTAAAACATCTGTCATAGCAATTTAAATGTTTCATAGATGTAAAAATTTACGTAATATTGTTTTTTTTTATGTTTTTTTGTCGTCGATCAAATAAAACGGGCAATTTTAAGACATCGCCTTGCTCTCTGTAACATTAAATTTAAGTTATTGTTTTGATTTTTACATTCATTGATCATTTGATTTTTAAAAAATCACCTGTCTATTTTAACTTAATGGAAATTGTTGTGTCTTTTTCCGTCTCAAAACAAGAGAGGAATTTGGACCAAGTACAATACTTTCAAATTTAAACATGATTTACTGCCAAAACTTCAGAGATGTTACATTTAAAGGGAAAAGTCAACATTAATATGTAGCATTTACTTCCAGAAAATGTGTAAAAACATCCATGTGAGCTCACCACGCCAAAAGAAACTAAAAATTTCGTCCACAGTTTTTTTTTAATTTGTACTTTTTCTTCAATCCCTACCTCGTGACGTCACGCACTTTCTCTGCCGCACGCGCGCCCTCCCTCCCTCTCCGCCTCTCTCTTTCTCTCGCGGCTCGCGCTCCCTCACTCCGCGTGAAACAAAGTGTAGTGTCCGCGAGAGCCCGTAGGAAGCGAAAAGACAGAAACCGGAGAAAGGAGAGAAATGGGGCGGCTGAATCCGCGACTTCAGGAGGAATAATAACCCACTAAAGAGAAGAACGAAAGAAGACAGAAGACGGCGGGGGAGAAAACGGAGAAAACTAGCGGGGAAAAAACTTTTCGGGGGGGAAAACTGTTACAGACTCAACGCACGGCCACGTTTGGAAACATGGATACACTTTTCTCTGTTTTCCTGGGACTCCTGTTTCTCTTCTCGACAGTTGGAAACGTCTCTGGCCAGATACCGACAGGTAAGGACGAACAGGGGGGGGAAAGAGACAGCTCACAGCCTTTTCTGTTTGGCGAAAGGAAAAGTTCGCTCAATGTTTTTCTTCGTTTTCTCCATCTGTGGTCGCTTGTGAACCCCCGACAGGTGTGTTTGGATGTGGGAGAAAAGTTCGCATCCGTGTTGAAAACGCTTTTTAAACCGCTTTGGGTTGTTTTTGTGCATTCTCCGGATGCAAGTCCGGCTCATTTCGTGAAGGTTTTTAACACTGTTAAAAATGCAAAACGCTCCCACCGTCTCTTGTCGTCCTTTTTTTTTTTTTTTTTTGAATATCGTGTGTTTGCCAAGCAGGTTGGCTCTGCCGCAAATGACTAACACCGACTCATGATTGGATCGTGAACTCTGCTTTAAAACTAAGTTACAGTGTTTCGCCGTGTCGTGGGACTTCGCAGCGAGAATCTTCTTTATAATACGATGTGACTTGAGGACCAGAAAGCTCAAATTTCCTGCCTTCACTTGTCGTAAAGAGCTCAGAGGCGAGCACGAGCAACATTTAAAGCTTTTGCATGGGGTTGCCGGTGAACTGCATGTACAATATCAGCCTAGAGGAAAAGTTACTGTATGCACGCACGTAGATCGCACTTTTAATATCTATAATGTGCACGTATTAGTCGGCTGTCACAATAATTGCGTGAATAATTCATTGTTATTAAAGTGATCTTGCACTTTCTGGTGTTCGCATCCTGCCTCGCAGTCACTCATGGCATTCAGCAGTTATTTCTGACTCATAAATAGATGTAGTACTACTATTACAATGTTACCTTCTCGATAGGTTGTGGTGTATTTCTAGTCTGCAGCTCTGGTGCGAGGCAGTCACTGGTCGCATTTCGCTCTTTGCAAACCAAATGGTCCTTTTCTGCTTCAAGTTTATTTGCGCTGCATGCAGTAAAAACTAATGGTTGGGAATATAGCCTGCACGCTGCTCGCCTGTCTTATGAGCTGTGATTTAACTCGAGGAGAGGAAAGATGAAGGGGGATAGTTTCTTCCTCTATGAAAACTCCGTTTTTTATCTTATCACAAACTGTGAATCTGTGTGGTTTTATGGCGATAGGTGTGATTTTATGGACTATTGAGGATAAACGCAAACTCGGTCACAGTTTAACTTCACGCAACTGAGTGCATGACTGTTGTTTAGTAAGTAAAACCACAGCGATGCTAAATATTTATATTTGTAAAGATGCACGGGAAGACTTTCTCCCAGACTTCACGCGTCCCAGTTTAAAGAGTAACCCGGTTAAAAGTAGATGCCTTTGCTCGCGTCTCGTCTCTAGTCTGCAGGAACACATGCAGCTCACTCCGATGACAAAAAGCTGCCTGGTGAGAAATGTCAATGCAAAATTCTCCTCGATGAAATATGAATAGGGATTTTTTTTCCTAGAGCCGTGTTGCTGGCGCAGGAATGATCGGAGTCCTCGCACGTTTTCTGCAGCTCTCGGTCTCCGCGCAAGCGAAACTCTCTCTACCTGTGTGTCTGTCCGCCTGCCTGCGTGGCTGCTGTGCGTTTTACATCCGCATTTGGCAGTTGTTCGTCTCTGAACTCACAGCACAGGGAGAGAGAGAAAGAATCACACAGCTGTTTGACAGCTGACCTCCCCAAAAAACATATTAAAACCCCCACTGGGTTGTAATAAAGGACAGATCATGCTCCACTTAATAGCAACCAGAAAAAAAAAGTAGGAAAACGTCGTTTTCTGCTCCAGTATTTGATTAATGATTTGCATAGAAATTAAACATTAATTACCACTTCATCTGTGAACGTTTTATTGTCCCCCCGCCCTCC
>JAQFJB010000010.1:17300154-17311067 GCA_029874875.1 Naso minor | reverse complement strand
CTCTCATCAGCCCCCGACTGCTCAAATACAGACTACTTTATAATAATGGCAGAGATAAAGACATTATGAAGGCCATGCGTTTTTTCCGTGAGACTTGCCCGTCTTGCTGCGCGACCCCAACAGCATCTCCACGCACTTTTCAGCACCAGTCCTGATCTCTGATGAAAATTGTTAGTAAAGAGGAAACAGCCTTTTATTTTGAAAACAGACTTTGTTATCTTGTTGACACGGGAAAATGAGTTTTGTTATCTTGTGATAACGCGTTAATTTATCCTGTTATCACGAGAAAACGAGCCTTGTAATTCTGCGATAATTAAATGATTAGTTTGTGATCTCGAGATAACAGAATGAAAAAAGAAAGTGGCAACCACAATCGCTCTCGGCTTCCGTACATACAGTATGTGAGTGTAGAGAAATTTGATTTGTCAATCAATTCAGTTTATCAGACCCAATGTAATCCTACTGGATTTATAAAGATTTAAGTTTAAAATCAAGAGGGAACACCTGCCATACACTGGTGTACTGTGCAAAAGTCTGCACTAGAGTTTAACAAAACCAAGAGGTAACTGAGTAGCGTCATAAAATGAATGAATTACCAGTGTGTTGAATCCATCTGCCATTTTGATCAATTCCAATATATGTTATAAATTAAATTCATAGCGACATGCTTTAGGATGTTGCTGATCATCAGTAAGAGTTATAGATAAATACCTTATATCTTCACTTTCTGTCCTGATCAAGTACAGCTTTTTATGAAAATTTCAAAATGGCAGAGAAGGTCAGCTTCACATAATAGAGTTACTTCCTGCCACAGAATATGCAGCACCGATACTAAATAGGCTCTTGAGTCCCTAAACTAAGTTACTAGAATAATCATCAGTGGTCAGTCAGTAATTGTCAATAAACTCACATACTGTAGGCGTTTAACAATGTTTTTACACTGCCTTCTCAGTCATCTCAAGGCTTCTTTCCATCTTTTCACTGCACAGTACAGCAAAGAGTGGAATTAAACATGAAATACATCAATGACTAGCAAATATCAAATCATGAATCAATTTTTTGAGAACCCTTTTTTTTTTTTTAAACAAAAAATGTTTCTCAGTGGCTTAAAATTTGTGCCATTTTGTGCAAAAGAAAAGATGTAAAGGTAATATAAGAATCACAACCCACTGGGCCAAGAAGCAGGTATGAACCCTATTGAACATATCAGGTCCAAGGTTGCAGATTGGACCATGTGGAGTAAGTAACCTGGTGAGGGGAGGGTCACTCCCCCCTTCAGGGCTGCACCAGGGAGAGGCTGCAATCCCACAGTCAAAGACAGCTGACAAACTCAATGCCAAGGGTTTAATTGTGCCACACGTGGCCTTTTGAAAGAAGTAAGATTTTCTTGGAAAGAAAAAAAAAAGTTTACACATGTACAGCAGACAGGTGGTGCTCTCACAAATGCTTGGAGACAGTGGCAATGCGATAACAGTCAGTGCTAATTTATGGTTAAGGTATGAAAACATTACGGAAGATTTGGGAAGTACATCTCTCATACATTTACATTTACATTGTGGTCTAAGCACACTTAAAATAGAGACATGGTAAACAACTCACAAAAGCCAGCATAACATTCATTACTATAATCAATATCCAGAGGTGTCATATTTTTTAAGAACATTCAATGTGTCTGAGGTTTTGTGAGTTGTTTGGAACCTTGTTCGCTTCTTAGGATGACATAATGAGATATTTCTACCTAATATATATGTAAACTCTATGTATTTATTATTTTTACTGAGAAGGCAGTGCAAAAACACACATATACATAGATATATGTATGCGTGTCAACATTAAAATACCTGCAACAATCATCACTGATGCCTCCAGTTGTTCTTTCCCTCTGGTTATCCTTCAAGAGATGGATGGTCAAATGGAGAGGGGTTTGCTGCACGTCTGCCCTACGGAGCATCATGGGATCCCTTCCCCACTCAAGGGTCCACTATGCCTCACACGGGTTTGGTTCATAAGCTGCTAACAATTCAGTTATTAACTAGTTTTGTTTTTCTTACTCAAGATAGCCTGGATGTGTTACTTTATTTAAATTAAAGCAACACTATGTAACTTTGACCGCAACCCGTGGAAACTAAACGATGCACGTTAATACGTCGCACAAAAAAGCAATTTTGGTAAACAAGTCATATTTTACAGACAAAATGTCCACTAGTTTATCCTCTGATGTCCTACGACTGCTCTGTCTGTCTGCAGCCTTTTACTGGGCAGAGCTCTCTCCAACAACTACTTGCAGGCAGCCCACGTGTTGCTAACAGGAACCTTCGTAAATCACATTGTCAAGGCAGAGCAGTCTTAGGTTATCAGAGGGAAAACCAGAGGACATTTATATGACCAGTTTTACTTAAGTTGCTGTTTTGTGCAACATATTAACGTGCATTGTTCAGTTTCAATTTTTGAAGCCTTGGGTCCTGGTCAGAGTTACGTAGTGTTTAAAGGCCACTTTTTCCTCAGAACAGTGTAAAAAGTACACCAAAGAAGATATGTTTGTAATTTACAATATGGCCTTACAGGGAGGTAACAGTACTCTAGATAACTATTCACCATCTGGGGAACCATTTCTCTAACCTCATCTGACATGTTGTAATTGATGCATCATGCCAATCATAAAAATACAACTCCACAACACAGTCAACTGCTTGCTGACAGATTTAAAGCAGATAGCTTAATGAATAGAGTTCAGCAAATAAGACAGTGGGATTGGAGAACACTCTTATCCTCAGTACTTCTGTCACATTGAAGAGATTGTAAATGGAAACCCAATTGAAGATGAAAGGATTCCAAAAACAGAAGTCCATTTGCACAAGAAAACAAGTCCACAAAATGAGTTAAAGTGCAAATGTCTCCAATATCAAATTGACAGAAAAAAAACAGTACTAGAACAATAAAAATCCAGGTCATTATATTTAAAAATGCACATAATTACAGAAAAAAAAATGTTTCAATAGGGTTCATAGCTTTACTCTTGCAAGTAAACACCAAATGCACTTAGGGAGTTACTGCAAAGACGACTCTGCTTGCACAAAGAACCTGAAATGGTAATTTTAAGAGTATATTGCTTGCACTGTGTCGCACAAACCCTTAAGGTACTTGAATTAAAATTGCTGCATGTAGTACAAATGAATATGCAAGAGTCCATAAACAAAATACATTTTTTTCAGTTTTAAACACGAGTTTGAGTCCATTATAATATAGAAATTTTTGCTAACAATGAAATATGACCAATAAAATTAAGTCTGCTCAATTGGAAACTTGGAGTTGAAGATGACAGTCATCAAGAAACTTAAGGAAGTTATGTAATACACCTTACAACATTTATTAGTTGTTTCGACCGGGGCTGCTGTTCAGAAGCTTGACTGTCATGCAACACAATACAACAATGCCACAAATAATCAAAAGTTGTTCTTCTCAAATTAGATGAGTTTACCATTAGTGGACAGTTCCTTTGTGCAACCAGCTTGTGTGTGTGTGCAAGTGTTCTATCTCCAGAGGTTGTTGACTTACCTTAAATTGGTTACGAGACTGATTTTTGAAATTTTATGAATTCAATTACAAGGTCATTTACAAAGTATTTGCTTATATGTTGTTACAACAAGGCAGAGGGAGGACAGGCAGAAGACTTTTACAGTGTATCCTCTCAACACAAGTACGTCAACAGCCTACCATTCCCCTACCCCTGGCCCGTTTCTGTCTTCACCCCTCCCTTCTTAACTCGCACGCTTCGCACAACACATATAAAACACCACAGTTTAACATGCTTAGGGTAGAGCCTGTTCCTCTTAGGCATGCCATGTAATGTGGCTGTGCTGTGTTGTGATATTGTGTACCATGAGCGTGTGTTGCCTTTTGAGTGTTAATGCAACCCTCCCACCCTTATTCTGGTCAACACCTTGGCAACACCACAAGTGACCAACCAGAAGCTTGGCTAGTGATGCTTGAATCGTGCAAAATAACACACAAGCAAGTCCATCTAAACAATTAGGAGTATGCAGAGGCAAAAACAAATACAACACACCATAGCTTCCAAAGAAAATAACTGGAGTCATTCAGCCCGGCATCTCTGAAGCTTAAGGGTTCCCCACTGTACATATGTAGGTATGTCAAGTTTGTGCGCATGTATAGGATGTATGAGGATATGTAGTCTAAGCCCTCTCTCTTTTGGGGGGGGGGTTTGTTTTACCTGTTGTGGATCTGAGAGTTGAAGTGACAGTGGAGGATGTCATTGAAGGCAAGCAGTCGTCATCTTGGGAATAACCAGCCTGAATAGCACGGAGGTAACTGTGGCTTCGAGTGCGGAACGAACCAGGCAGGTCCAAGGCCTCCATGGCCTGGGATTCTACTTCACTAAAAACGGACTCGCAAACTGACTCAAACTGGCCATTGATCTCAGTCTCACTCACCTGAGAGACAAAAACAGGAATAGCAGTCCTTAATTTTTCCTCTTCCTTTCTCTTTCTCACTTTGATTCTTCCCCTTTGCACAGCAAATATGAAGGAGTGTTAGCATAAGGAAATGCCACTGTCAATTCCGACCTTAAACTGAATAAATGTCGAGATCAAATGGATAAAAAGAAGATGACAAAAAAAGAAATCAGAAAAATATTCAGTTTGTGTTACAAAGCATTTCATTCACCACATACCCCAATACCCCCCAAAAGATGTACTGTAGTGTTAACTGTATGTTACAACATAGAAGACAGGAAAAACACACTGCAGTCGTAGTTATTTATCTTGAGCTCTGGCAAATCTCTTTCTTATAGCTGACAGAAAATTAATTTATTTGTTGATGTAAGATAAAACAACAAAAGCATGTCACTAAAAAAAGAGCTTCCTATCCAAGTCTGTTCATTCATGTCCTCTCCTGTCCTCAGTCCACATAATCTCCATTTCAGTGTTTAACATAAGAAATTACAGTACAAAAGAATGCTGGGTTTTACCATTATTTAAGACTTTTTCTAACATTATCAGTATTGTATTTATTACTGAACTGTCTGTTAACACCCGCTGGTGTAAGTTGAGTGTACAACCCCTCTTCTGAATAAAATCTCTCCTCCACTCGTTACTTCTTCTCTGTTTAAAGGCTTTCTTACTGCATCACAAATCTTCTTACCAACCAAGTCTTATGCCACCATGGAGGTCCAAAACAGACTTGCAAAATTGATCCAACAGTATAGATTTCATAGCAGGGTGTGAAGAAGGGGAAAACCTGAAAAGTCTTGTATGTGATTATAGGTTAGACATTAAGTTGCTGTGTTTTTAGCCCTAGTCACTAATTCTAAACATTAATTATATTTTAAGAAAAATCATCTTCAGTTAATCAAAACAAAGTGCTGTTTTGGCTTTGTTACCCAGTTCATTATCTAGGATGCCACACCAACAGGAGACTTTAAAATGAAGTTTGTGAGTGACAGACATCCTTGAGCAAAATCAGGATATGCTAATGTGAATCTGATAGCTTTGTTTCTCAGTAATATACAACTTATCATTTCTTTATCTTTTGAAAACTTTAAAAACAAAACAAAACAACATTAGACTGTGTCTAGAGCTGACTTACAGGTAGGCTATCAGTTAAAGCACCAATTCCTAGTCCGAAATGGCACAATGTAGCTTTGTCTTTTAACTTCACTTGGGACTAAGTCTACAAAAATATCAGCTGTGGACCTCCAATAAAGGCACATGTGGATATTTAATGTCTCTGTGACGCCCTCTACCCAGTACTACTTCATACAACAACATTAAGACTCATCCATTTCTCCAGGTTTTGCCTCTGTGCCATGCATGTATTTGAAACTCACCTGGCTGACGCAGCTAGCCTGACTGAGGGTGCTGACGGCGCGCATGTAGCTCTGGTTGCGAGAGCGGAAGGGCGGGGGATGAAAGGCGGCAGGGTCCAGCGTGACACTAGGGTGGGGCCGCATATCTCTTGTAGTTTGCAAGTGGTAGCCCTGGCTGAACAAGGACAAGGGGTAGGGATAGATATGATGCATAGTTCAAAAGCCACACTTCGAACATCACTGGATGGTAACATACTTAACAAATCTACTGACCAGCATCTGAAAACATGATGTGTCTGTGGTTTGGTACAATTCCTAAATAAGTATTTCTATCCAAAATAGATATCAGTCACTTGAATGACTCATCTGCTCATGACAGTATCTGAACTGGTATCAACATTGAACTATTTTTGATGACTTGAGTGGTTAGATTTCAAGCCGAGCTCCAACTGTGCCATGAGAAACTGTATGTAGTAGGGTTGCCACAATTCTCAATATAATATTCAACCGTACGGTACGCCATCCACGGTTCCATACGCACTTTGAAATTGCGGTATTTCGGTCTTGCATTAAGTTTTATGTAAGTAGTTTCAATGTATTTCTCCCTGAATTGGCTCTTTCGGAGCTTCAGAGCAGCCCGTGAACGCACCATGTGTCCCTGCCTCCTAGCCGACTGCAGTTATTCGTTTCACACAACGAGCAGAGCTTAGGAGCGGACTTTGAGGAAGAAGGCTTTTCTTTAAGTGCCAGTCTGTTTCTTTTTCACTCCTGATGCGTTGTGTCTGTTGGAGAAATGCTGATTTGTAACGAGAAATAGCATTATTGTGTTTTACCGACCAGTCTGTTTATTTCTGAGAGGAGACAGTCGCTGCTTATCAGTTTCTTGACGGTTACAAGCACAGCACGCGAGCCCAGCAGCTAACTGTTCATCATCATCTAAACATTTAGCTTAGCTTTCCACAAATTTAAAATCTCTCAAAGTCTTGTGTAGCGCTGCTGCTGGTGCTAACAACCAGCCCCTCCTCTGGCAGCTACGTTACAGACAGCAGTGCAGCAAGAGGAGTGAGGAGATCCAATACTGAACCATTCTTTCAAAACTGTACAACAGCAACATGGCTTAATTAATTGACATTTTAGATGTGTTTCCAATGAGATATTTTTGAGTTTATTGAGAACCAGTCTGAAATGCACTCAGAATTACCCAAGCACTGTGCCTCATCTATGAAAATTTAAAAAAAAAGAAATGATTAAACTACAGAGAAGCACATGTCCCATAAAAGTTAAAGAGCACCAAAAAAATGAAATAAATATGGACAGACTACAGCCTTATAATAGACACACTTACTTATTTTACATTTTACAAAACACAAGAGCTTGTCTGAATGTTTTTTTTTTGTTTGTTTGTTTTTTTAGTTAATAGGCAAATAAAGACATAATTTTATAAAAAATACATAGCTTTTTTCCTCCTTATGCACAAAATGCGTACCGAACCGAAACCGTGACCCAAGAACCGAGGTTCATATTGAACCGTAGGCTGGCTGTATTGTGGCATCCCTAGTATGTAGTGCTCTATCCCAAAACTATAGGGAGCATGTGTATTGTGTGTCTTTGGTTCTTATTAGAGAAGCAGTGAGAGCATAGAGCTGAAATGATAAGAGATTATTACATTCTCCACCAGAGACTAAAAAACAAGAGGGCTGATTAGTTTGTGGACAAAAGCTGAGGTGATCATAGATGATGATAATGAAAATAGTACAGTGCACTGAGTGGCAGTAGGGATGACGTATTTATCCCCAGATTCACAGAATTTTGTTATATCTGAGAGCCACACTGCCCAAAACAAATAGTCACAGAGAACAACAAGCTGAATGAAAAAAAATAACTAACAATAGTCAGTAGGAATTTGAAGGTGAATATCTTCCTCTTTTTTTTTCAGTATTGCGGTAGCCAGTGCCTGCTTATATATTACCTTTAAACACAGTATTTGTATATTTACACTGATTATTATTATCATAATTAGTGTTCATCTCTGTTATATCAGTGTGTGTATGGTAACAAGTTACATCCTTTCAAGCAACCGTACCTGAATCACCACCTCTCTCAACATTATAACCTTCATCAAAGTAGGCTTTATTACAAAGTTGCATTAGTTTTAGCTTCATGTACCACCACTGACATCTGAGTTTCATCTCCATGGTTGTCTTTGTATTGCAACACAAACAAAATGTATCTCTGGAAATAAGAAATATACTCAACACTTTGCTGTACTACCAATAAGGCGCATCTCTTTTACAGCAACTTTCTTTTACAGTATACCTAAACACAATAGCCTGTAACTTTACTGTATTACCCTCCATGTGTCGACAATTCACCCATCCAATAAGCCCAGAAACATTCAAGGCTGCTCTCCTGAGTCGGACATTGTATAAGTGTGACAGTTTTGCTATAGACTTGTCAACAACAGTGTGATTGAATGAGGCATATTGTCTATGAAAGATGTTGAGCAAATATTGGAGCTAGCAGATGATAATGGTCACAAACAGAAAACCCATTTGGTACTTCAGTGCTCAGCAGAGCACTACTTTACCTGATCTCAAGAAACAATCACATATTAAATATTTATCCTACAGTATGGTTATCAAACAAACCCACAACTATGTACAATCCAGCTCAAAATAGCAGCTTCATACAAATATCCAAGCATGCAAAAAATCATGGAAGAAACACTGACAAAAGCTCATCGGATCATTTTGTTGCCAAGCAACCTAGCAAATAATGTAAAACCTCAAAACCACTCAGGAAAAGCAAAATCAGCATCAGCAAACAACAGTTTCACTTTTACTGACAAAGCACTGATTCAGTGTTAAATTGTTTAAATACACAGAACCAAAAAGACTGCACACTGATACTAAATATGGTTTTAGTAGAGGTTTTTTTTCAGAGACACCTACACCCAGAGTTAAAGTGTGCATTCAAGTACTTTGAAGCTTAAACCCAACCATTTGTGCTGGTATCGGAGTACAGTCTAATGTACCATTTAGCGCAGTCAACAATCCATTACTGTCTCTTTAAAGTTGAGATGGCCCGCAACAAAATTAAATTTATAAGTATTGATAAAAGCTGTTGATTTTTGTTGACTCTAAAACAACCACAAATTCCTTAAAGGGGTCATATTCTGCTTTTCTGTCTCTTTCAACCTATAAATGATGTTACAAAGTCAGATAACTGTTTTAAATGATGCCAGAGTGTGAAATCATGAGGTAAGTGTATGTAGCAGTAATCCCTGTGGGCTGTGTCTAACGGTGATCAAGTGACAAAAGTTTATACCCAAGTAGAGATATGTTAGAGACATTTCAGAGTCACAAAAACATTCATTTCATTAAACATTGTGATAGAGAAATAATGTAATTACTCAATAACTGTTGTTCATAGGTTTATACCAAATAAGTAACACTAAAGAAGCCTGTGGGAACTATAATGAAGTTTAGGACTTATATGAATTTATCATCTAACATATAATCAGAAGTTCTAATGAACAGACAAGGTTTCTGATAGTTAACTATCAGACTTAGATGAGACAATATTATCGAGTAAATGCTTTCTGTAAAAGAATAACACAATTATATGTCAAAATACACTGACAAGAGAAGTGTGACTGATTGACAAAAGAAAATAAAAATGTAATTGTTATACAACATCGTAGAGAGATGGGACTTTCACTGATTCTCACATATTTGACAAAGAGTTTTGTTACATAAAAGTGGATAAACAACTGTTTGATGATTTCAGTGTCTGTAAGAATGGCACACAAAGGGGGTTGCTGTAAGTTTGTGAGGATCTTGCAAATTTATGACCCATAGGAATGTGGAATCTGTTTGTCAAGGAGGAGGAGGGGAGATTCAACTTTGAGTGAGAAAATAAGAATCTTGCTGCATCAAGTGTTGTCTCTTGGTGTTACCAATGATAAGTGAATCCGATCGTCATTTGGTAAAAAGAAGCTGAAATAATTCCAACTGTAGAACAACAATATTTTTGATGTTTCTTCTTTGAAAAAGGTGAGTGTGTGAGTGTGAGGGTGTAAGTTTTACAAACTCCCAGGAGAGGGGTCTATCTGTAACAAGAAGACCTGTGTATCCATGGTGATGGTTTTTGGCCAATCAGACAACTCCGGGTGCATAACATAAATTCATTTCTGTCATCAGCTAGGTTGTCGGCACGGGAAGTTCCAAGCACACAGGAAGGTACAGCTCAAAAGTTGAGGAGTCACTCCTGTTGTAAATCCATCGACTTGAGAATAAACACACTCTGAACAACAGACAGTTTGGCTCCAAGAGGAATGCACGTGGCTTCAACATAAGAGCTGCATGGAGGCTCAGCTCATGGAATTCATAATAAAGAATGGAGGATTGTGAATGACGTGATGCATGTAAGATGGGCGTGGCAGCTGATGAGGTCTGTCTGCTACACTATCAAGCGCAGCAAGGTCTTGCACCATCTCCAGTACCTGGGTGCCTTAATTACTTTTCTGCAAGAGACTCATCGTAGAGTTTCTGATCGGACCAGATCAAAAAGTAGCTGGTTTGGCCATACTTATCATTTTTCATTTCCTGGTAAATCCAGAGGAGTAGCTATTACTTTGAACCAATCAGCACCTTTCGTTTGCTCAAATGTAATAGCAATTGCAAATGGGAGTTATTTAATTGTTAGTGGCAAACTTTACAATGCCTAAGTGCCTGTGGTTAATTTATATGGTCCAAACTGGCATGATGACGGCTTTTTTAAAACTCTGTTTCCCACTCTACCAGATTATTCCTCACATTTTCTCATTTTTGGAGTGGATTTCAAATGTTGGCGGAATCCAAAACTGGACGCACCTTTAGCGGAAACTGCACTCCTTCAAAATCTGCTAGGGTGAACCACTCTTTTGAAGAAGACACATTATAGTCATTTTCAGAACTTTGATTTGGATTTTAGACTTCTATAGAGCAGCTTCTGACAAAACAGTAGTCTGCAGATCTTCAGAAAACTGTGACTCCCATCCTCTCTCTTCCTTGTATTTTCTACATTCTCTCAAAACAATCTCTGTAGC
>JAQFJB010000010.1:17238849-17254003 GCA_029874875.1 Naso minor | reverse complement strand
TGCTCCAAGGCTAACCAGTCAAGTCACTAATGGATTAAATGTGCATCACATGAAAGTCAGCCACACTAGTGATTTACACCACTCTCCTGTTGTTGCTACAGAATCAGGATAAGGGAATGACTCGGACTGTGTAAGAGAGACCTCTGCTGAGATGGTTCGGATGCATGCAGGGGTAACTCTAGTAGTCTGATCACATCATTAGGTGTTGACCCTGCTGACCCCAGACTAAGGGAGACAGCGCTGTAACCAAGGGAACTGATGCAACGATGAGAACCTGAGTGGGACCCAGTCTGAGAGCCGAAGCCACTGGTGTAGATAATGCTAATGAACAGTCATGCGGTGAAACAAAATGGCTTAATTGTACTGGATTCATCTCGTGCTGAGCCACAAAGGCTCGGGGGAGGTTACGCTTCCAAATGTAGATTATTGTAATCCTCCAGTAATTACTGAGCCACATCTTCTCATGGGAGCAGTGAGGCACACGAGAGGAGTGGACGGCGCAGTCTTATTCGTTATGGCAGCCACTGTTGACAAACTGCTGCAAGCGAAAGCTGCACAAAACACATTACGTGTCACTTAGACAATGCATATTAATGTGTCCATACACAGCCTGCTGAGGAGGAAGGCAACTGTGAAAGTCCATGTCAACAGAGCTGAAAGCGCTGGCTGCTTTATGAGGCCTTGTTGTATCTCAGAAAGTTCAAGCTATAATGTGTTTTTATAATGCTCGCCCATGGCCACAATGGCTTTTGCTTTAGGCCTTTTGAATGCCTTGAAAATGTTACGCTTCTATTCTCCCTCTGAAGCCACAGAAAGCGCACTTGGCCAGGCCTGCCCTTTCTGGCTTTTGACAGGAAGCTCATGATTTTAAATGTACGGCTCATGCATAATGAATGAGACTGCACAGGATGTGAGGGCAGTGCATCCAGAGAGCACCTGGGCCAAACAAAGATGCCCTTTCTGCCATGGGATTTGTGCCCTGGTACCCGCTGTCACCAGCGCCCGGCTCGCACCCAGCTGCGAAGCATTCAGGCTCACCACGCACATTCATCTCATCAAAGTTGACTCCAAAAAGTGACACTGTCCACTCAGACATAAAGAGCTCTTTATGGGGTTATTAATGATCGGCTGAAAGCTGTGGACAAATGTTTCGGGGACAAGTTTGCTACTGTGGCTGAGCGCCGCTTTGTTTTATACCGTGCTGGTTCAGTCGGGGTGCATTCCACTGCTAATGTGAAGCGTTCTGTGGGCGCAGAATGTGTCAGAGGTTAGAAAGCACATCTGATTTTCACAGTGTTGCAGTATGTCTGTTTGTCTCTGTTTCAGCAAATCTTATCTCTGCTGCTGCTACAGATTTGCAAGGACGAAGAATAACGTGACTATTCTTGACGACTCCAGACCGTTACTGACAAGTGATCATCAACATGACTCTTGCATCTGACCCCTGCACATGACACAATCTTGTCTGGTCCTGTTCTATAGACAATGCCAATGAGGCTGAAAGGAATAATTAGCATCGTCTGGGCTTTCATTTAGCCCACCGACTGAACAAATGATAAATGATTAATATATGCATCCCACAAGACAAAAAACAAAAACGCCTTAGTCGCTACAAACAACCCCACACAACAACAATTTATTTGTTAGCATGTGCGTGCGTCTGTGTGCGTGTGTGTGCAGACACAGCCGACTTGGCATGGAATGACCCAGTGGTATTGTTGCAGTGTTTGCAGCCTCAAGCATGGCAAGATTTATGCCGATGGGGGTGTGTTGGAATCCAGGCTCTCTCATCCAGCCCAGCTGCATAGAGAACAAAACCAAAGGCCCAGCTGCAGATATTAGCATGGGCAGGCACTCTCTCTCTCTCTCCTTCTCTCTCTCTTTCTCCCTCTCTCTCGGTCCATGTGCCCCCATCCCACAACTCTGTCACATGCCCATAGGGCTTTTGTGCCTCATTGTGTTGTTATGGTAATGACTCAGCCCACAAGAGAGAAGAAAGAGGAGAGATGTTAAAAGTTGATTGCAGACAAAATTGAAAGAAAGAAAACCAATGGGAAACAAAAAGAGGGCAAAATAGAAAAGAATTCTTAATTAATTATTGAGTTTTTCCTTAGAAAGTCAAATCAATGCTACCCTGCAAATGCACACACATACACATGAAATGCGAAAAAACTCTTTTCTATGTCGCATGACTTACCTCAGGATTGGCTGGGCCTGTTTTAAGTGTAACAGTATTAAATGTGAATGCATTATGTAACTGTGCAGGGATGCTCATTTTCTCCTCTGCGTAGCTGTAGCTTGTCTACCATTCTGTGTTCTGTGGACCCAAAGCAAAGATTACAAGTGACATTGACCATGTGGGATTACTTACCAGAGAAAAAGTCGAGGGAAATCCAAACAAAAATTTATTACATTTTCTTTCTTCTTCTCTGAGCTTTGTCAGCTGTGACAAAGTCCAGCGTTCACAGAAAACACAGAATCTGTAACAGGAGTGGAGAAGTTTAGTATCACTTTAACAGAACTGCCAAAGTAGTGCAAAGCAAATGAAATACACTCTCGCTATTGTTATCGTTCCCACCTTTTCACCGTGTTTTTGTCTGGCCGCAAATACTGTGATTTCACCGGTACTTTACATGGAAAGACCTGCCACAGACTTGGCGTGTGTGTGTGTGTGTGTTTGCATGTGAGAACTCCTTCAGGTCTGGAAGCTCTCACTGCAGTATCCCACTCTCTGTGGTCTAACACATATCGTTCTGCTTGACTGGGGAGCAGCTAACAGACTATATGAAACTGCCCACCTTTACCTGACTGAAGGATAAATGGCTGAATTGCTGCTTCTTCACAGACAATATTGCTGCTTCTGCCAGTCCTATTTGTCTACAGTGAGTTTGCCTTTGCAGTTGCCATCAGTGATATAATGTTTAATTTCATTTGGTCAGAATTCTTTTTTTTTTTTTTTTTTTTAAACATTTTCATAATCTTCATCATATTTAATTAAAGACTCAGGGTCCAAATAAAGACAAGGCAATGCAGCAGCATTATAAACAGAAACATAGTTTTTAAAAATAAAAGAATATAAATCACTGTCTGATAACAAAGACATCAGCATCCCAGGATTGGTAGCCAGTAGTACTGAAACTTTTATTTGAAAAGCTCAAGAATTTTTCATTTTTGTGATCAAAAGAGCATACCAGTCTATTTTTGACCTCTCGCTTGTTGCAGAGATTGTCTGTTTCTTCTAAAAATGTCGTTAAAATTTGACCATGTGAATTCTTTGGTAGGCTAGATCTCAGAGTGCATTTTTAGGCCCCATTCACTGCCATTCATGTTGAAACAAGGTGTAGAAACACTATAGGACACGTGAAAGTTGCTCGATGGAGGTAATTTACCCTTCTAAAGAGAATGTCTGTGTTTATTTGGTCAAAAATCACTCAGCAAAAGAGAGAGAGAGAGAGAGAGAGAGAGAGAGAGAGAGAGAGAGAAAGGGGAGTCATTAAGGTAAAAGTTATTACACTTGAAAAAATAGTTCCTTCTAAGCGCTGCTTTCCAAGCTCAAATTCTAGCATGAAGAAGAATTTTGACACAAACGTTGTTTTCAACTAATGTTGTCACACATTTTAAGGTACTTTCTGTAGCATCTATTGAATCTAGTCAAAATGTGAACAAAACATCATTACTTTGGGAAAAAATGTGTGGGGTTTATGTGGCTGACATTGACAAAGGACAATAACATGTAGTAACACTGGTATATTCCTTAAAGCTGGTTAATAAATATAAAGATAAGATTTGTCAGCACAGCTCAAAAAGTCTTGACTAATGTAGTCACAACATTTCTCTTGCACTTGTCGAAATTTCTAATTGCATTTACATACTGAAAAAAGGATCCAGGTTCCAGATGCTGAATTAAAAACATATTCTTTTCATGTCAGTGACATATTTTGTAGATGCAGACGTTAAAAGTTATGAAAGGTGAATTTTTGCTGTTACAATGTTCATATAATTATTAAAGAACATTTTTGCTGTTGCTTTATTTGATTAGAGCTGCAATCACTGTTTGGAAAAATAAAGAAGTCCCCAGATCTCTAAAAGAAGCGCTGTCACCCATCGCTCTGACTTGCTTCTAACGTGGACACTAAAAGGAAAAGCAATAAGTTCCACAACACACACATACACACACACACTGCTCAAATAAGCAGTGAATTCCAGCGCTGTGATATTTAAGAATAAGAACAGACAAGAATAACTCAAGTTCTCCTCAGTCCTTTATATTGCAAATTCAGTGCTTTCTTAAAGCAGCATATGTCATGGTTTGGGGTTTGATTTCATTGTTTCCTGTTTTATTTTGGTAGTTTTATCCTCCTGTGTCAGATCTGCCTTTGTGTTTCCTGTGCTGTCTTGTTTTCCCTCCTTTTTGATTGTCCTTATTGTTTCCAACTGTTCCCCATTACCTTGTGTATTTAAAGTCTGCATTTCCCTTTGTTCTGCGCCAGTTCGTCTTGTCCTGTTTGTCAGAGAACCTATGCCATCTTCATGCCATTTTGTCAAGTCAGGTTTTGTACTATTGATTTTGATACTTTGTCTTGCTTTTGCCATAGTCTTGTGTTATTTTGATACTTTGTCTGGTCTTTTCTTTGTCATAGTAGTTTTTCCTCTGAAGAGTGATTTTTTGTTCCAAGTGTCAGTAGTAATTTTGAGTTAAGTGATTCTTTTATTTCTGATAAAGTTTTTCCTCCGCTGGAGTGATTTTCCTTTGCACTTTGTTATTAAACACTGTTCTTTTGAACCTCATTTATCGAATCGTGCATTTGGGTCCAAGTCCTAGTTCGGTTGTGACACACTGTCAACCTAATGTTGTGATGAAAGGATTGAAAATGTAACAGGTTACAGATTACTAGTTACCCTCTTTAAAATGTAATTAGTAATGAAACTATTTCAATTATTTTATCAATGTAATGTAATTTATTAAATTTAAAAAAAATGTATTATTTCTCTAAATTTCTAACCATTTTTTCAGCTGTTAACCATTTTGTAGGATTTAAATCAGGCAGTGTTCACCTTACAGTAGCACTCACAGATTGGGCTCCACACCTGCAGATGTTCCCTCAGGTTTGACATGGAAACTTTTGACGTCTGTAGCATTTTAACAGCGGATAGATAATATTCCGCATTGCACTGTCGTGTGTCTAGCTCTTTCTGATTTCAGAATAAATATATTATTAATTATTAATTAATTATTAATAATTATTATTATATATTATTAATATATCATTTTTGTTTTTTTTCCAGCACTGAAAAGTGTTTTTATCCGAAGACATGGTGGCAACTCTCGGATAGGTTGTCAAGTTTTGAGCGGCAGTGTGGATGGATTTAATTGACAGACATGAGGTGCTGCAAATTTAAACAAGAGAACCAATCAAAAGCATCAGAACAGCATCAAACTTCTAAACAGCCTTGACTTGAAATGACAAAAGAAGACACTGTGCACATCAAAAACATGCAAAGCAACAAAATGAAAATTATTCAACATATAGCCTGAGCTTTTAACAGAACATATTCAGATGTAACCACCTTTGTAATCATTAATATTTTCAAAAGTAACTAATTTAATTACACATTTTTACTCAGTAACTGCAACAAATTACAGTTACATTTGTTTTGTAATGAGATTATGTAACTGTGTTGCGTTTTATTTTAATTATTTATTTTTACCATATCTGAGATGTGGGTGGGGGGTGGTAGGGGGTTCTTCATCTGTTCTTCTCTTTGTTTTTCTTTTTATGTATTTGAATATGAAAAATGGCTTTCATAAAAAGACCCTTAAAAAATAATACATCCACAGTTTTCGAAAAAGGTACACAATAAAATTATTGCTTTTCCACCCACAAAATATCATGACTGAGTTTTGTCGGGTCCAAAATAATTATTTTGTTTGCTAATCTAAGATGTCCAAAGGCTTGTGACAATGGTATAAGGACGCTGGTAACATGTGTTATCTCTGTGTCATCAGTGAACGAAATTCTCCGTGGTGATGGTTTGAAGTTTTCTATGGGACCTTTAATGTGGAAAACAGCTCTCTGATGTGTTTAATCCCATCAGTTTGTCTGCTGCATGTACAAATAACTGTGAGGTGCTGTGTGGAGACTGAGGAGGTGGAGGTTCACTTACGGTGGCAGTAGGAGCAGCAAATGCCAAACTAAAGAGCAGAGGCAGTGGGCAGACTTCCTGCCTGGGCAGGATGTAGGGCAGGGACAGACTGCGGTCATTACAACTGTACCCAGAATGCACCGGCTGGAAAAGATCAGTCAGCTCCAGGAAATAAAGACTGACAACAGATGAGGCCAGGATGGGGAGCTGCAGGAAAGACACAACAACATCCAAGAAATAAGAGAATTTTTCAGTTAAAAGTACCGAATTTAAATTTACTTCAAAAAGAAACAAAACCTTTTTTTAGATGTTAAAGGTACAGCAAGTGGCTTTTTATTGTAACAAGTCTGGTTGTATTCAGAGGGGCAATGTGCTCTTTTTGTTCTTTTGTGCTCTAATAAACATTAAAACTAAAAACACAGAGACTGAAAGTAAATCCAAAAGTCATGTTTGCCTTGCAAACTACTTTTCCTTGAATCAGAGCTCTGACACATTGATTCTTAAAAGTAAACTTGCCATCATTATGTCAAGAAAAATTAGAGAAATAAAAACTATAAAGCTTTTATTTGACTTACAAATCCAATAAAAGTTTTCACAAATATGCTTTTTTGGCAAATTAGTCCAGCAGATGAATCAGAGGTTAGGAAGGTTAATGCTCTTGAGCCATCCGCTGACCCACGGCCCACAACAACAGACCCAGTGTGCTCCTGGTGCAGCGGCTCGGAGTGCAGGTCATGATGTGAGAGTCTACAGACGTGCTAGCAGCTATAAGCAGCTACAACTTAGACCAACCAACGGTGCTTTGAGCTAAATGCTAATGTCAGCATGCTAACATAGCCATGACGACACTGGTAACACGCCGACCTTTATGCTGAAGTAGATTGTCCTTCAACAAGTTAATTAGTATTTCATCTCAAACCGTTGTGTGACAACCTTTGGGCAATAATGTAGAGTTATTAATTTGCTGCTTTAAATGCAGAGCAGAGTCACGCCATGCCTACCCTTGGGAAGTGTGTTTTCTGAAGCTTTGTGTCACGGGTAGAAATAAATTAGTTGGTCAATAGAAAAGTAATCAGCAGTGATGTTGCATATAGATTTATTTTTTAAGTTAATAATCTTTAAATAAGTACCTTTGAAGATTTAATACATTTTTCTGTAATATATTATCGTTAATTGAAGATCTTTCCATATTTGGCTTTTGTGATTGTAACTGTGGTTGTTGTTCAGGCAAAACAAGCAGTTCATGGATGTTCCCTTAGTGTTTTTTGTCAGTACAGTACAACAGTTCACGTTTAATGCTCTGTACTAGAAAACTTATAAATTGCACAATGTTTTATATTGTCTAAACATGGCTGTATCTGGAGTAAGAGTCATGTCTTGCTTCCCTGCTGCTCAAACAATCCACCACTGTGCATGATTGTCCTTTTCGCCTGAGGAGTCCACATTTCTGACTGCAACAGTTCTGTAAAGACTTGTCATTAAATGTGAAATGTCTTCACAGCCTGAGGGATTAGTCACTGAAGCTGCCTTGACTTTCTTACAAACCTAACAATTACACATTTAGCAACTGTCAACAGGGCTCAACATTAACGCTTGTCCACTTGTCCAGGACAAGTTGACTTTTCATCAGGACAAGTGGAGGAGAAATTTACTTGTCCAATCAATTTTTCAGCGAAAGCCTTCAAGGCCTTCAAGGCAGAGAAACTTTGTTCTGGACGAGTTCGAGTGGGTCAGATATGAGGATGGCGTGTGCGTGACAACCCAAACCTCGCTGTCAGGTAAGGCTGAGTTAACGTTAATGTCGTGTGACGATTTAACGTTAATATTGGTCGCTAAGTGTTATTACGCAGTAAGCTAAAAGATGTAAGATGTAATGCTGCAAGCCTGTGAAACACAGCGGCTAAACTGAATTAATAATGTTAGCTAATGTTAATGTTTGTAGCAGCTCACTTTTACAGCAGGTAATATTAATGTTACTGTGACAAAGTGTGTCAGCATTAACGTTACACATTTGCATTGAGTTTCTAGCAAATATCACTAAAATGCTCATCTCAAAAGATTTTCATGTAACTGATGAATGATGACTCAAACTCTTATACACTGACAAAAAACTACTGTAAAATAACAATCTTTATGCGGACACAGTGATTACTGTGTTCGGACAAGTGAAAGAAAATTTTACTTGTCAATGGGACAAGTGGCTCAAAAAGTTAATGTCAAGCCCTGTTTCAGTACTGATTAATCTGCCAGGTTTTCTCTAGACAACTTCGTCTCTAAATCATCAGAATGACAAGACAAGAAAATTGTGCATTACAGTTTCCTAGAGTCCAAAGTGACATCTTCAGGTGTCTTATTTTGTCAAAAATTCCAGTACCAAAAGATATACACTTTCAAATGATGTAGAAAAATCCTCACATTTTATAGCCCTTTACACCTTGCATTGAAATGGGATTTGTGTGGTCTAATTGAGGACAGTAAGTATGTAATGCAATTACGCACCCAAGACGCTGTTTTTAAAAACTTTATTGCTGTCTCAACCCAATTGAATTTGACTCTGCTGGACTAAAAACAGAACAGCAATGCACTTAATGCAACGTTGTTGAAGCAGAATCTTAGTCACCACCTTCCTTCATAGTGCAAATACACATATACGCATACACTGACACAAACACAGTGACCTGCATCTCAGCAGGCCGCTGGAGTTTCCCTTTCTAGCCGTGGGACGTCTGTGCGAATGAAGAGCTGAAGGAGAGGGAGAGGAGCACATGAGAGGAGGTGTTTGAAGGCTGAGAGTCTTTTGCTGGTGGAAATTTTGAACCCTCAAAGCACTAATGTTATGTACAAAGATGAAGCATCACAAGTCCCGCCAACAACGCCCCAGGGTGCATTCAAGAAAATGATATAATGCAAAACTCTCGGCACTGAGTGTGGAGTCTTTTCAAGCTTCTAGATGTAACTTGTTTGAGGCTGTCACTGAGATTAAATTTCAAGAAGGTCATATTTTTTTATGAGAGGAGGGCAATACTGGCTTTAGCAGCAGCTATCCTGAAACACTCAAATGGTCCTGAGGGGTTTTAGTGACAGAGACATCAAGACCTGACCGGGTGTTTTCACCTTTGTCACCCTGTATCTGCGGCTGAGTGTTTTCTCTGTCTCCCTGTATCTAGGCAACAGCAAACTGCCTCGGTTATTACATCATCTGGCAGAGTGTGCCTCCCATGTATTAATCTCAAAGCAACACTTAGCTGAGCTTGCTGTGGAAGAGTAAAGGATGCTTCACATGCACGGAGGAAAGGATGGAGAATGGGCAGAGTGTAGAGGCACAAGGAAGGTGTGTGTGTGTGTGTGTGTGTGTGTGCAATGTCTGTAGTTGTGTAGATAGCCTACACTGTCACAACATGGGGACTCACCTTCCTTACAGCAAAGTCCCCATGATGTAATCTGTTAATTTTAAAGTGTAGATTTGGGTTAATGTTAGGGTAAGGGAAAGACAAGGGTGAGGCACATAGAGGTTATAGTTATTGTTCGACTAAGTCTCAGGGAAATCAGTGTCAATCCATCTATTGTCCCCGATGGAAACACTTGTCAGTGTGTGTATTTGTGGGTGTATGTGTGTGTTGGGGACAACCACATCTTTATCTGAGGCATTTCACACAGCGACACAAGGGAGATGCTTCTGCTGAGTAGTGATGGAAAATGACTGCTTCAGTGGATCATGACCTTTTCCAGGCGACTTGTATTGACTGTGACATTGTGGCCAAACTGGGTAGACTGGGTTTTTGTTTAAAAACACAGCGTCAGCACAGTGTCAGTAAGTTTTGAAGGTCAAAGATCTCAGCACACAGTATGTAACCATTGAGTCAATGCTGAAGATTTTTTATTTTGTCAAGTTCTTTTTGTGCCATGGAAGATAAATTCTAACACAACTTCACTCTAAAACATATGCAATACTGTATGTTTTTCAACAGATCAAATTACAAGACCAGAGCCAAAAATGTACTGTAATGTAACAAGTAGTAAGTATTGCCTATGTAGCCAAATTCTAATACAGCTTATTCCTGTGTGCCAACTGGGTGACATTTCTTCTTTATTCTGAACTTGGACACTGTATTTTTTTATTTGACTAAATCCCCACATGTGAAATCCTGCTGCCTTAAATACTAGAACACTAAATGTGTCTCAATCCACACTTAAAAATAGCCCCGAAAAAGCACAATTTACTCAAATTTGAGTAATGAGTTGAGTTTTAAAAATGATTTTATTTGTGACCTGTTATAAACCATCTGATTTTATATTCATATTTCAGTCCGAGAAAATTAAGGTCACGCAAAATACTGTCCATTTCTTCAAGAAAACAGAATAAAGTGTTCAGGAGACTTCTTCTCTGGCAGAACTGTGTGCAGACAGACAGGATGTCTCACTCTCTCCTTCTACTTGCTCGCACATCCACATGGTATTAATAATACATTTAATGCTTCAAACAGGATAATATCTAATACAGTCTGTCATGCCGCCAAATAACTAAGCTCTATTTACTGACTTCTTAATAAGCCTCTAAAACAAGCGTCTGATTGTGTGCACAAGATGTCTTCCTCAGCCACCCTTGGCCTCTTGATGTAACCAGATGTCCATATTCAGTAGCAGCCAATAAGGCTTCAAGTTTAATGTGTGTGTTTGCTCCCGTGTAGTTTTATTTGTGCTGAGATTTGTAGCTATAAAAACTTTTTTTTCTGGCTTGTATTCTGCTTTTGAGGAAATCCTCCTTGCTTGGTCAATTGTTCTTTGCTGAAATGACCCCTGAATGCCTTTTAAGCACTTTTTTGGTTCACACCGGTGGTTTGTTCTAAGAATGGGTATTTTGAGAAATGTCATTGATGGATCATTGGGAAAACTGACGATCAGTTATTGATTTAATCATTATTTTTTATATATATTAAAAATGCCAGAAAATACAAAATACAGCGTGTTTTTCCTAAATTATGTTTTTATTCCAAGAAGAACTTATAGTTCAGCAATAATCCTCTTAGAAAAGGCAGTTAAAGTTCAACTGTTTAATTTGAACAAAAAGGATATGCAGTACATGTTACATAAAAGCAACTGAGCCCGAGCCTCCGACGCTACGATGTACTTAAACACAACTGAGCTTCTTAGAAACAATTCCAAAAAACAACTATATCAAACAAAACAATTACTTCATCTAAAAACATTATTTACATTGTGCAGCACAGCTCCTCCGTGCTCAGGCTGAGGCGATGGTAGGCTGACAGGAGGATGCATTAATGTTAACCAGGGTTGGGTGTAACATTACGTTACGTTGTTGAAGTCGTACATAATTGAGGTCGTTGTCATGTTGTACTTATCCAAGGCTTCGCAGTGTTTACAACGAACTTCATCCTTTTTTAGTTTAAAGTGGCCCCACGCCAAACTTTGCCATGACTTCATGTTTACGTTTCATATGCGGCAGCCATGACAGCATCTAATGGGCAGCTGAGCAACATTATTTCAGTTTTCTTTATCTCCTAAAAGTAGTGTCGCCCCCCTTTGGTAAGACTTGTCATTGCTGCCACATAGTGGAATTCATTCTTCGATTCCAGACTCACACTACGCATCACAACCTGTGGGCCATTTATGTTACGTTACGTTTGATCGATAGAAATTTCATGTGACTGACAAAATCCTTAATCAGTTATCTGTCATCAATTAATCATGCCCATCCCTAGTTTGTTCTGTACATCGATTTTTCTCACATGTATGAAGGGCTACTTTTATGTTACACGTCATTGTCAAGTCATTGAGAGGTGGTTGGTGTGGGTACTAAATATACAAAGCTCAGTCTTTTTTTTCACACTCATTGAAAATGATATGATAATGACAGTTTGAGCAAAACAGCAAATATTTTGGGTAAAATTTTTTTACTCCTGGCTGAGGGGGAAATGTGTCCTCCTGTCATTCCTGTTATTTCCTACCAGTAGTTCCTGCCAATAGGTTGTGGATGACTGAATGGAGCCCTGCTTAAAAGGCTTTACTGAGTTTATACGGTTTCATGGGCAGAATTTTGAAGCAGCATTCTTTGAAGCCTTTTTGTCAAAACTCAGGCATTTTTTATGGCTGCAGACTCTAAAGCCAGGTAATTGACAGACTGGAAGCTGTTTGTTTTTAGGTGGTAATGGCTGCTGGCACCATCTCAGTATTTCAAACACTGTATGAGTAAATATACTGTACCTACATATTCCAGGCAGGAACCTTAAAAAGCTGAGAAAGAAAGTGTTTTTTCATTCAGGATATAAAGCTTCAAAATTCTGTTTTGAGGATTTTCATTGGTCATTTAATTCCTTTTCGTTCTTGTGTCTGATTGTCCTTGATTTTGATGTATTTTTTGTATCAGTGACTTGAATTTAGTCTTTAAAATCAAGTGTCGTATCATTTATAGGTCAAAACAATTTGTAGAAATAAACATTTAGATTTTGCACATCAAGTCCCCATTTGCATTTTGTTTAAAGTTATTAATGGTTCGAGCTCATTTGTTTTGTTTCCTTTTGTTCTTTGATTGCGAGCGTTCTGATGTCCTGCTGAGGTGTTTCCATCAGCTGTGTTCTGATGCACACAAGCAGCAGTGTGGCTCTCGCACTCAAGTGGATTTGTCAAAGCAGTCTGACATTCAGCTGAAGCTGTTGCTTCTTAAGACACTGAGAGCACACTGCAGTGACAGAATATTTTAATAAAGATGCTGCTGAGGGAGATTACACAAGCACAAACTGGGTATTTCACACAACGATATTTCTTATTATGCCCATCTGCAGTCACAATAGCAAGCTTTTGTCCTGGTTTCAGAGTGCCTGGGGGTGGTAGCGTTGCTGTTGTGAAGGGTTTTGTATCGGGATAACGGCCTGAATGGATAACGGGTCCAGAGGCAAATATAATGAACTAGAATCAAATTTAGAACCCTTCAGGGCATTATGTGATTCAACTAGATGATTTTTGCAAGTAAGAGATACAAACTCTTTGGTAATGGGATTTTCGGTAGAAGCACATAAGTTAATTCCACAGGGCTGGTAGCTTTTTTCATACAAACCGGATTCAATGGCAGCTCATATGACACATCCAGATAAGATTTTATTAGGATGCTCAAGCATTTTCATTTCTGCTCTACAAATAAATACTACCTCAGAAAGGGAGCTTCCAATGTAGACGTTAGAGTATCTGACATCGATACAGCATGTCTGCACACACTGTTCCCTAATTGTGTTTCTAGGAGAGCGATTCATAACTAGAAAGCACTCAATGAGCAGGAACATCCAGATGTCATGCTCACTGGCCATCATCTTTAACAATACATAAGTTCTGTCGACAGTAGGGAGACATTGTAGGAGGATGTTTTGTCCAAGATTCGAGTGAATCAGTCCCACAACCTGAAGCCACAACCAACAAAAGCTTGACAGTTTGCTGTTCGTCTTCTTTTACAGGCTAAAAACTCACCTGTTCAGACCTCCTGTCCATAAAAAAATAATTAAAAGTATCCTTTTACTCCTTTATTGATTTAAATGTGGTATTTGATGTACTTGTGTAATTCCTGCAACTGTTTAAGGCTTTGGATGAAAGCATCAGCTGAATGAATGTAATGTAATGTGACTCCTTGGGATGTAACAGTATCACCAATCTTGCAGTATCAAAAACAGCATCATATATTTGGTCTTCAGGGCAAAAAGTGTAGTTTTGTTTCAGCCGCAGTGGAGCAGAGCAGAGGGAGCCGGGAACTACAGAGGCCATCGACCATTGCAGCTCTTTCCTTATCACGCGCCAAGGAAGGAGTACATTACAACCTAAGAGATCAAAAGAAGTATTGACTTTTGAATGTGACAGAGGTAGAGTGCAGTGAAGTTAAACTCAGATGTGTAAGGGAAATAAAGAAGTAAGCTGACCAGGGTGTAGTTTCACTTTTTCCTGTGGTGGCAGCACACTGCTGGGGAAAGAGGATTTTTTTTTTTAAAAAGTCAGGTGGAGCGAAGCCTGCTAACTCCGGACACCTGTGTGAAAAAGTCATTGTCTCAGCAGACAAAGACACTCATTTTGCCAACGCAGAAAGAAGAAACGCTTCTTACTTTATTTGTTTCGCTTGTTTAGCTCATGGAATGGCCAAAAAGATGCTGCTGGTAGGAAATGACTTGGTCAGTCAAAGTAGACAGTTGTGGATGGTGGATTTAAAAAAGAGCACGGAGAATGAGGTGGGTCGTTTGCCAATCATTGTTCAGTCATCTTCTTTGCCAAAGAAAATTCAAATGACATCTATTTGGACGTGCTTATAAAGGGGGAAAAAAGAAATGTAAGTGAAAAACAATTACAAACAAATTGGATATTAATAAGCAGCATTTTTTCCAAGTTTTGAATTGTCTTTTTTTAAATATCGCAATAAATAATGTACCATGGGCTGTTTATGGAGGGATTATCGTATCGTGATTTGTGAGTTATAAAAACACTATAGGACACTTGAAAGTTGCTAGGAAGAGTAATTCACTTTATTTGGTCAAAAATCGCTGAGCAAGAGAACAAGGGGAGCCAAGAGCCATTGAGACAGAAGTTACTACGCCTGGAAAAATAGTTCCCTACAAGTGCTGCCCTCCTAGCTTGAGTATTAGCATGCAGAAGCTTTTTGACACAGACGTTCTTTCAACTAACGTCACACATTTTCAGGTACTTCCTGTGACGGTAAAATGTAGACAAACAAGATATCTAATAGATAGAGATATTTTGGAAAAAATGCATGGGGCTTATGTAACCTATGTGGCCGATGGTGACAAAGAATAATGGCATGTAGTAACACTGACATGGTCCTTGAAATATCATTACTGTAGTGCCACATATGGATAAAATCTCATTCAAATTTGCAGCGTTAAGTCAGTTGCAGGTCCACAGTCTTGAGTCATTCCTCAAGAGGCCATTTTACATTTTGGCAATCAATTTTAAAGTATCAAACAATCAGCACTTCACAAGTAGTTCATAAATAGAAGGGATG
>JAQFJB010000010.1:17072599-17083498 GCA_029874875.1 Naso minor | reverse complement strand
TCTCTCTCTCTCACACAGCAAACCATTCCCCATCTAAAATCAATATGAATTTATTGTATAATTAAATGACATGTCACATTTTTATATTAATGAGGATTATCAAAGGAAAACTCTATGTAGAAAGACAGGACTGGCAGAAGCAGCAGAGGCAGCAGTGAGGCTGCCTGTGTGAGCAACAACAGCAAGCGAGACGATATGTGTCCTAAGCGTGATGCTAGCGCAAGTGAATGGATTTCTCACTGGCCACTCCAACTCCAATTAAAACTTCACAGTGCACCCAAAGCGAGTTGAATATGATGACAGTCTATTGAGGCTATTTCGAGCGTTCGTAGCATAATGATAGAAGTCCAACTACAGCTAAATTTCTTTAATTTGTGGCTCTGATTAGGGCAAAGATACTCTTAGCGGCAACAGGAAGTAAACAAATTTGGCAGCTCTTATAAAATGGCATTAAAAGTTACACTGCCAACTACGGGCCTAGCATGCATTATACAGCGCTTTTGGTTGTTCATGTAAACACAGATTTTGCAAAGGAAAGACTTTTCTGTTTTTAGCTGGGCTGCTCTCGTCTAATCTGGCTGAATTTTCTACTCTCTTGTCTTGTCTCTCTTGCTACAGAGCTGCTCGCAGCAAGGCTGCACCCGGCCAATGTGATATGATTGGCCAAAAAAGTTAACATTTCCCGCTCGACAAACTTAGACATAAACCAAATATATTACACCCGAAGATGGGAAAGATAATATACACAAAAAAGAAAAACAGAGCTGCAGGAATTGCAAGCACTTGATGATGCAAAAGTGATTGAGACAGTGATGCATCAATTAAAAGGCTGTGGAAAACGCCTGCCTGAAAATGCTGTTTACTTCTGCGTCTGTTGTGCTGAAGAGGGTGCAGATGTTAAAACCTGCCTGCTCCAAATTTTACTGCCAGCCCTTCATGAGAACTGCTGCTATCCGGTGGCTAAAGTCCCAGTTATGCAGTGTACGAAAATTACTTCACAAATCACAGAGAGGAGCAAAAACTGAAAATGCTCAAAAACAAGAGGGAGAAACACAGTCTGATTCATTTGGTGGAACCATAAAAACAAAGGGTTGTTTCTGTTTATGCTATAAAACCACTAAGATGTATCTCGCATGCTAATGTAACACCTGGTAAGTCTGCAACCAATCCATTAAACATGGAGTAAACATAATTACAGCCCTCTCAAAAACCATTTCCTAGATGCCAAAGGCGTTGAGTCTCAACCATCAAAATGCACTTCCATTATAACACAATTTAAATTTGTTTTTGTTGACATTTGTCACTACCAGAGACATACTGTGGAATGTGTGTTTGGCTGATGTACTGTGAAATTGCTCTTAGAGACCCTTAAATTTTTATATCCATTTATTGATCCAAGCCATTCTACGTCTCTCACTCAGTGTGTTTATCGAGTAGGTCGAGCTACCAGGTTTTTTATTGCATTTTTGATATTTTTGATAAGTGTTGGAACTTAATCATTATTTATTTATCATAGCTATAGGGTTCAATTAAAGCTAGGGCAGGCAGTTTTTTTTTGCGGGGGGGGCAAAAGCTCTATAATAACCTTTCAACATACTGTAATTCAGGTGGTCTGAAGGAAGACTAGACTTCTGCACCTCTCGGCTCTGTATTCAGGCTTAAGAAAGTGAACACACTGACAGGCACTTTTTGGCCAACCACAGGCCATCTCAGAGAGCGTGTGTTCCTACTGACTGCTCTATGCTGCGCTTCTCAGGGACAGGTGGCATCACTATGAGCTGACTGGCTGTTGAAACAAGTGATGTGCCTTATGATAAACTGGCCTGTGGCTACCTGACAAGCTGAGTTGCAGGCAACAAGGTCAGCCTGCTTGAGTCGAGCTGACACGGACCAGTTTACACCGCTACAACTTTCCCTGCAACCATTTCGTCTCGTCATGAATCTTTGGTGTAAACTGGCCTTAAAAGAGAGAAAGAGTGACAACAAACAAAATAAGACGCGAGCCACGAGAAATACAAATTGGAGCTACAGAGCAGAAACAGGAAGAGGGTGCAGAAGAGTTGTTTTCTTCAGGGCTGATCACACTGAGAAGTGTCGCTAGAAAAGCGTCGGCAGTAAATCCATTGTTTTACTAAGGTACAACGAAGCCAATGGATGGCCTTTATCACACACACCATGTCCTTCCTGTTTTGTTACAGGGATAACAGTAGTGAAAACAATAATAGAAAGGCATACAGGGACAGGAAGTTAATACTGGCTCTTCAATTTTCCCCACAGATGTGACTGTGAGGCGTTTTTTTGGAGCACCCGCACCTGGTGTGATACTTCTCTGTGTGATGGGTCTTTTAGAAGTCTCATGCTACAGCTACCGCCCCGCAACACACACACACACACACACACACACACACACAAAAACCAGCCTTATCTAATATCCAAAATTGGTGCATTTCGACCCCAGATTTAAAAAAAAAATAACCATACAAAAAGGAAAAGAATTACAGAATGGAGCTGAAAACAGAATTTACATACAGAGTTACGAGTGGAAGCTTGTAGAAAGTGAGAATAACATGCAAAAATCTTATTTTAGATGGTATTTCATCCAAACAGCTTTAGTAAGAAGGTGAATGGCTGTCTGCAGCTTTATTTCATATCTTAGCATACCTGCCCATCCTATTCCTGCACTAATGTCAAGAGTGATGGGATATTACACATATTACACAGGGGAACGGCGGCACTTGAATCCATCACAGGAGACGAAGAAGACTAGCATTACTGCACAGATAAAAGTGATTTTCTGCAGCTCTACCACCAAATAAATCAGTACACTTACCAAGGCTGTTTCCGTTGTAACACAGTGTGCTATGTGTCTTACAGAGAGGCCCATGTTTATGTGAATTCACGTAGGAGTGTGGTTTCCTTTACAATAACAGAGGGCAAGACTGATGTAGAGAGTGACAAACGGCGGGTGGTAGTGACAAGCTGTCTGATTCTTATGTAGGAGCTCAGTGGAATAAAAACATTGTGCCTGACAATCAACCTGTGCAACGGGGCTGCAGCTTTGAAAAATGACACAATGACATAGGCAGATGGAGGCTTACCCCGCACGGCTGGAAGATGAGCCCGTCGACTTCATGGCTGACCTGGGATGTGAAGCTGCCTTCCAGAAGCTGCAACACAGAAAAAAAGGAGGACACGGTTACAGTCAAGCAAAGCTGATAAATGATGAGAAAGGTGGCTGAAAGCTTTAGCTGGGAACATATGAAACAACATTGATTTATAAAGTTGTGTCCAGGTTTTCAGTCTGCCAGCATTTCAAAACCAAAGTATTCAGTCTCAACCTAACTGGAAGGCTATTACTGGAAAGCTCCAGCAGAGTTGCAAGCACAAAGCCGGACACCTTGTTTTTTATCCATCCAGCCCTGAAACGAAGCAATAACCTCTTTGATTGATACTATATGACTCGGAGATCAATATCCGTAACTTCAACAGCCCAGAGTGAAGACAAGAATAGCAACAAATCATTAAGTGCCGATGACTGGCAACAGTGGATTTCATCTTCCATTAACACCGACAACCGAGCATCACAACTGTTGAATAAAAAAAACAGAAATGTGTGGCAGCCTATTTGATGATGGATGCCCACTAGGCATTTTTATTTTTCTTGGGATCGCCAAGTCAAGAATAGTTAAAAAGTGCACAGTGTTGTTTATCCAATTATCGCAAACAAACGTTCTTGATGTCAAACCTGGGGGAAGGTAAGGGTGGTCATTGAAAGGTTTGACGTCAAGAACGTTTGTTTGCTATGATTAGAGCAACAATTAGGTTTGACTTCTTCATCCACCTTCTTAAAAAAAGGAAGTCAAATTGTGGCAGAGCTATAGAACATTCTCAACATACTAAAGCACATCAACAACCACAGTAACTGTGGTAATTATATTAAAGGCACCAAAAATATGCCGAATATATTTTAGAACAGTTTTCACTCCTCTTAAAAATAAACACTGTCTTTTGTCATCCACAAAGAGTTCTTTCAACGGAAAGTCAAGGCTATTGACTTTGTAGGAAACGTCGACATTTTTAGAATCGTTGCCAGTTTTTAGTGACTAAAAGAAAAAAACAAAAATAATAAAGCTAAAACTGCCTTTGCAGTTATCTCGAAGTAAGAAATCATGTTAAACAGCACCTGTCTAATTTTGTTACCTCAAAGCAGAGAGACTAGAGACTCTGTTTAAAGTCCATTTTATTTTCTGAAAGAAAATATTAATTCTACGCGATAAATTTCTAAGTTTAAATCCACCCTCCATGGAGACCATTAAATAAACTAAGGAAATCTAAGCAAATAATAATCTCTAGCACATCAGAGAAAATGTTCACTTTGTTGTTACCGTCCCTCTAAAGCTTTATTGTTTTTCATTCTGCTATGTGGGGCAACAATGCACCTCTTAACTTTGAACTATGAGTTCTATAATTTTGGGGCTTTAGGGGGTGTAAACAGAACATATGAAGTAAGTATGTGAGCTTTAAATTACAACTTGAGCCCAGTTTTTAAGACTATATCTGTATACTTTTTGGGCAAACAGGCTCCAATAAAAGTATGCTAAATTAGCTTTTAGTAGTTCCTGTTTGCAGCATACAGCTACACAGAAAACCACTGCTAGATTACTTTAATACTGAGGAAATCCAGATGAGTCTCAGGCTTCTGGCAAATTATGAGGAATATATTTTTTGTCTTTGTGGATTTACAGAGGCTTATTTGCTAATGATACTAGAGATAGTGATGTCCTTCAGAAGTGCAAGTCGCATAAAATCTATAGACAAGCGTGTCATGTCTGCATTTTCAGATTAAACAGTAAAGTCAAGAATCCAAGAATGAGTACAAATCTAAACAATGCAACTAGGAGGGGCTATAGGTTAGTATTTCTTGGTAGTTTAACAGATCTCCCATGTTCTGTCCTTGTACTGGCGTTGTAATAATTGAAAATGAAAGCAAATCATGAGAAAATGAAGCTAAATATTAGAAACAGGAATATTTAATTTAATTTGCGGTTGTAATTTAAAACACAAAGCAAACAAACAAAATTGTTTATTGTCAAGAATTGTGTGCAGTCAAGTATGACGACACAGACTATTGAGTGCAAAGATGAGAAGACAATGTGATGATGTCAGTCGGGGTGAGCTGAGTGCTTCATCTGCAGTGATACTGGGAAACGCGAGGAACCAAAATGCGAGACTTCCAAATAATTATTTTTAAAAAGAAACGTAAGACCACACAACGTCTGCATGGTAATTCAACTGTGTCACTTTCACAAAATAAAACTTTCCATTAAGTTTAATGTGATGTTGTGTTCTTTGTGATGGATCACCGATTGTAGCAATTTCATTCTATATCGCACTGGCATGAAGAGAAACCTGCTGCAGCCACTGCTGCTTGAAAGGGAGAGAAAATCAATTTAAAAAGTATCGTATGCCTCTGAAAATGTTCACAGGTAATGTAATACCAAATGCCAAATCTAATATGGTACATAACTATGCAAAGAAGAATCTCTGAGCTTTTAAAAGGGTACACAGCAACAGAGAGTGTTGAATCAGTCATCAAAAGTAAGGATTCTATCTACTTTTAAAGCTGCCGTAACCTGCAATTTATTTTCTAATCAGTGGATTCAGTAAGGAAAAGATAAATGTCATATCCCTCTGCACTTCCAGGAGACCAGGAGACAGAACTCAGGCAGAACAGAACTGAACACAGCCTTTTCAATTTTGTTGATTTGTTGATTTTGACTGGTCATTTTATTTTAGAGACCACCGAAGTTGCACACTGTGGCACTACCTACTTGCCAGTTCTTGTGATAAAAGTAGAAAAAAATAAATAAACTGTGAGTGCTGCTAAGACGATTGTCTCTGTGAATTGATAGTTTTGTAGAAATCTGTTGAGCCTATTAAACATCTGTATTACTGTTGATGTTGTTCTGCTGTACAATTTAATCAATGCCAAACGAAGTATATCCATAATTGGTCTAAATGCTTTTATCACAACCAGACACAGCTGACTGAAATGTGTTTTTCCAGCCGCGAGTGCGAGGCGATAGCGAAGAGGAAGCAAACACTTTATTAATAATTTAATCATTTTAACAATCTCACCTGCCTACATTTTTTTTTCTTTTTTTTTTTTTTCTTTTAAATCAGACAGGCGCTGGAGCAGCTGATGTAAAAAGCTGTTTTCAAGTGCACATATGTGAGCTCATCAAAAGCTGACGTGCCCTTAATTTATTCATAACTTTAAATTCCCGTTTAGTCCAAAAATACATTCTTGTTAATCCTGTGTGAGTGTGAGAGAGAGGAAGGCTCCGCTCAGCTGAAAAACGCTGTCACAGCAGCTGAACAGTCTGCGACTGGGGTGACCGGGGTCTTAGGTAGTCAAGCGGCCTTCACTGGCACACTGTCCTCAATAAATCCTGGTAGGGACACTCACGATTACATCCACTGATCTACTGGGGTATCCACGGCAGTTTGGCATGCCCCTCTCCACGGCAGCTGCAGTAAAGCCAGCGCAGTTGCAGGGAGAAGTAATATTGACTTTGTAAAGGGCGATTATGACGGTCGTTTTGCATATGTGCCGATGACCGTCGGTGATCGTCAATCACTCGGTCATGAAATAACCGGCCCAGCCCTACCTGCCACTATTGATTTTTTCAGTTTTTATTCTACTAAGACTCTCACAGTAAGTACTGATTGATGTAAGAGTTATTCTGCTCCTATTGTGTGTGTTAAGCACAACAACAAGCAACTGCGAGCAAACTATGAAGAGCATCTGTGGCCACAAGATGGTATCAAATGATTGAGTGAGTGCATCACTTCTAAGGGGTGAGAGTGGAGTTCAGGTGATAGCCACGTAGCAATGCTAATGTAAACAATAGTGAATCATAATTATATTTTAAAAAGGGCAAACAATCTAAGTTATATTTTGTTATGTGAGATGCTTCAGAGCAGTGGTCTTCAACCAGGGGGGTCGTGACCCCTAGAGGGTTCCTGGAGGTGCTGCAGGGGGTCCCTATATACCCCATAACACTTGGGCACCAGGGTCTCTCGGGTTACAACTCAGCCTTTCCATAAAATGTACGCTGTATAACAACTTGCGTGCCTGGAGAACCACAATTTTTTTTAAAATACAGACAGTTCGCAACAAATCCAGTGGTGTGGCAGCTTCCAATATCAGCCATTAATATCAGTAAACTGACTTATCGGTCGGGATCTGATACAATTAGACAAAAAATTGCAAAATAATAAACCCAGTCTCAATCAGACTGTTGAACATGATGCAGAAAATAAGGATGAGTCGGTGGCAGTAGTTTCATCATTATCTTGTGCTGTCATACCAGGAGGTATATTCTGCAATCCTTTTTGTTAAATCTATCAAACAAGAGACCTTTGCTATTCAGTGTGTCCATGCAAAAGGTAAATATATTTAGGCAGGCAGGAAATGGCCTCGGTCAATAGAATAGAAAGCAAATGCATTAGGGTGATGCATATCAGGTATCATATTCAAGCTATTAAGATAAACTAAAGTGGAAAGCAATGCATTTTATCCATACAGGAAGGTATAGAAGAGTGGGACAAAAATGTGGTGCCTGGAGAGGCCCTCAGAAACAGACTGCGAGACTTCTCCCATCTGAATAAAACAATGAAATGAAATGATTAAATTTTAATTAACGATGCCTGCATGTCTCCACTGACTGCCTAGTTTTGATATTTCTGTCAGCGGGCGCGGACTTTGTCTGAGCGTGCTGACTAGGAGATAGCAAAGTGTTCAGTACATATGGAGACTGTCAACAATCATCAGAGCCAAGACACATTCACTGTGCAGGGGATGACAGATTGTCGTCATCTGTCCTGGTGCTGCTTGGAGACTAACAAAATTATAACCCTCAATCACGAATACAAGAAAAAGTGTAATATAACATAACTACATTTGTACTTAATGCAAGGCAGATAATACCATTTCATACACAGCAGCACTGCAGGCTTGTAAGAGCTTCTTCAGTAAAAGGTGCCTTTGACCCGTACATTTTGCTCAGCATTAGACCAAATCGGTTTGTCTCAGCTGCTCAGTGGACAGCCAAGTATGATGATGGATTTGGCCTATCTCAACAAATCTCTTTACAGTCAGCATATACTGCTGTACGATACATCAGATAACAGTTGCTGCAAGGTAAGACTGTTATCCACTTTTTCAATAGATGAAGATAGAAAGATGCTGATGTAAGCTCACATATTTAGGTTAAGACCACAGAGTTATAGCTCTGACATCACATCAGATATAGCTTTTGCTCCACAGAGCCTTTGTAACTCAATAAAATCTCTCTTTGAGCATTGCCTCCATTGGTCTTTCCGGAAATAAAAGAGAAATGTGACGAATCCGCGACACTGTTTGTCTTCAGTGTTTCTCACCAAACGCATAAAGCTTTCCTGAGTTTTAACTAACTCTAAAAAATAATTTAAAATTTTTTCTCACATAATTCTGCAGTTTTGTTGTCCGCCTTTCTTGGCACACTGGTACGCATTTTTGAGTGTTGCCATCACAATGTGTAAAGTAACCAAATGGTATCAAACTGGCAGTAGCAATGTGGATGGTGTCGGCCACATGTTAAGGTGCATGCATGTTGCAAACAAAATGAGAACTCACATGACAAAAATATTGCTCAACAGCGTTACTAGTAGTCAAAAAGGCATAAGGCAACTTTAAATGACAAATTTGCAAGCAAAAACAAAATTCCTTGGGAAGCGCAGGTACATCACTTTAATACAATGACTAACGTAGGTCTCTTCTTATGCCTGTTTTTCACTTTTTTACTTATAAATGCTGCAGTTTAAAAGGTCATTTACCATCCAGTCCGTTCTGCCCTGCAGATATTACAAACATGTCTAATAAACAGCTTAACTTGCCCATGGCCTCTGGCAAACTGTTAAGTTCCACTGATGGTCTTTCAACATAATATTGTGTTTTTTTATTGTTTTGTTTCAGTTGCCATCCTTATGAGGATGTGTGAGGTGAAAAAGATAATGTTCCTGGGCTGTGTTTTGTAATTTGTGTTACTACAAATGAAAATAAGAGGTTTCCATCCAAATGTAAAAGAAACTGATGACTAATAACAAGAAAATCAGGAGAATAAAAAGTATTTCTAGTCACTACTCTATCATATAAATACGTAAGATAGGTAAGAGATGAGTCCATTGAAATAAACAGCTAATGGCTGTATTCTCCAGCTGGGTGCCATTAAATCAGTACCAAAGAAAGAAGATGCAATGAACTTATGTAAATGGAAAAGCACCAGTCAAAACTGCATGTTCTGCTCTCACTTCAGCTCTCTTTAGTAAATAGAAGCTATAACAGGTTTGGAGAAACCGTTGCAGACCGCAGCTCCCCAGCTGCAGAGAATTCACTTTAAGAGAGTAAAAAGGAAAAAAAAAAAATCCTGATATTTTTATACCACTGATAGATTTCCCATTTCCACAAAATACTTTGATTCGGAACACCACCGTTTCTCAAAAGACTTCTTTTGGGGGAGTAAGTGAAGTCATCAGCCCTTTGAGGAACCCTACATTAATGTATCTATAGCTAAAGAAAACTGCTCGCTCTCTGCAGTATCTGCAAAGAAGCAGAGCAACATCAGTGCTCTCCAGAATGATGAATGAGTCACAGCAGATCACACAAAGCTTGACAATCATGCTGACATGGAGAAGGCAGATAGCCAGACTAAAAAGAACTGTTGCCTTCATGAGGGAACGGCATGTAGGCGGCAAGATCTGGGAGTTCCATTTCAGTTCTCCTGCCATCTTCGCACACCCACCCACCACCTCCGTCGAGCACAGTGAACCTTGGATGGAGAGACGAACAGCAAGAAGACTTCCACTCACATGCCCTCCCACAGTAAGGAAGTTCCTTGGAGCAATAATGCGGGGAGGGGGCAGCAACCCCGCTTTCATGGTAAACATTTTTCAGAAGGAAACAAAAAAAGCTGAACCCTATACAGTAGAATCTTGTAGGCGGAGGTGAACAGCACAGCTCTATTAAGAGATCAAGCTTTCACTACCGACTTCAGGGCAGAGACGGGACAACGGAAGCGCTCGGGGAGACAAATCAACCACTGACATGCCAAGCAATGTCTGTCCCCCTTGAGAGAAAGTGAATGTCAGGGTGATGGAAGTCAGACTATTTTCCGCTACAGTGTTTGGGCTCATTTCACAAGGACATGATGATGAATTATATCTGGTATGCTGTAGCATTGAAAGAGCATGAGGTATGCCATTCAGTTCTACTCTTATGTAATGTGCTTTCTACATAGCAATGGCTTATTTTTATCAGCCAAACAGATGAAATTACATGCTATCAATAAGAGTGGTCTTTTAATCTAACCTTGGTGTATAATCAATTAGAAAATGTAAAATGAAGGTAAGCAAGGTCATAAAAGGACTCCTAAGGACTCAAGCAACTATCACAGTAGTTGAGTAATACTGCTGATGTTCTGAGCCATGTGTAATGTTTCTGCAAACTTTGACTGCCACTTAAAACATATGTTTCAGAAAATAAGGTTGTCATGAAGCTGCGGAGACAAAATTATAAATGACCGTTTGCATTTATGTCAGTAGTGTTGCCCTCAGGAACTATGGTGATGCAAAAAATTTCCACAAAATCTTGATTTAAAGAATAATTAAATCCCTAAAACCTCTTTTTTCAGCCGAAAACTGGGGCTAAAAAGTATTTAGTAGTGTTTTTGATTGATTCAGGTCTAAATCTTGACATTTAGCGCAAACAGACTTTTCCATACTCTGGTATAAATGTGTGTAGTGATTGCCATCTACTGGTTAAAACCCGGCTATTGCAGTACAATTTTTTTTTTTTAT
>JAQFJB010000010.1:16890697-16901357 GCA_029874875.1 Naso minor | reverse complement strand
GGCAGAAAAGAAAAACAAATTTTAGTCCGGAGATAATCCAAGGGGGAAAAAAAAAAATGTTCCAGACTGTCTGACAGTCAAAAAACCCACAATAATGAAAAAAGCCAGTGGATTATCCCGAGTTAACAATGACTCTTACACCGAGTTTTTGAAAATGTGGGTTATTTATGAAGCTAAAAAACACTAATGCAGTGTGCACGGAAAGTAGGAGAAATATAGTTCTAATAATGTCATTTGTGCCTCACTCATCCTTGGGCCTGCAGGGGGAAGGTTATATTCTTCTTAAACAGTTGTCTTGGTTTTTATGTTACATTTTTGTTGTATTGACATTATATTGTCATTGCAGTTGGTTCCAGCAGCACTGGAAATAGCGATGGAGGAGGATGTGGAGTTCCGAAAGGGCTTACCTCTCGACTACCTGACGTACATGGGAGTACAGAACTCGGACAAGGTGATAATTAATCAGTTATTTTGCATTTACTTGTCACTTCCTGTCACCATAACCACCACTTACTTTTCAACATTTCTCCAGTAAATGACCTAAGTGGTCTTTGTGTGTGCAGGATGACCCACGCAGGACAAAATTCTTCTCACGAATTGGAAGTCTGATGCAGAAGCTAACAAATTACGCTCCAGTTGATGCTGCCGTGGATCAGAAAGCCAGAGACTTCCTGCATGACTGCCTTCCTCCCGCGCTCACTCCTGGTATGAGGGGGATACATCACTCTTTGGCAGTTAGCTCTCTTTTAATTCACTTTGTTCAGAAGAAAACTGGACTACTGCACGAAAGTGTGGTTTAAAATTGTACATGACAGCCAGAGATACATATTACCGTGGATTCTTAATGTTCCATGACCTTTTTTTTGTTTTTTTGTTTTTGTTACAGAGGAGCTGGCCAGCAGTGTCAGAGGAGCTCCAGTTAGGTGGGAGCGAGGCCAGGTGACGGATGTAGGTAGAAACATAACCGCCCAGACCCGAGTCAGAGTTCTGCGTGCTGGATGTGCCAGGTGATAAAACTTTACAGAAAGGTCACATCTGACTGGTTTAAAAAGGAGTATTAAAGGACCGTACCAGTTACTACGTCTTTGTCTTTTTGTAAACATGGGCCACATATGTTGCATAAACCACACCCATTTTTCCCAAACTAGCTTTATCTATGAGATATATTGTTTGCATTTTGTCCATATTCACTTAATGTTACAGAAAGTACCTGAAAATGTGTAACAGTGTTAGTTAACAAGAACATCTGTGTCAAAATCCTCCTTCACGCTAATATCAGCTAAGAAGGCAGTACCTGTAAGGAACTATTTTTCCAGGCGCAACAGCCATTCTCTCTCTCTCTCACAGCGATTTTTGACCAAATCAACACAGATGTTCTGTTTGAGGAGGGTGAATTACTGATACCTAGCAACTTTTGCATGTCATGGAGCGTTTCTATACCCTGTTTCAACATGAATGGCAGTGAATGGGGTTTAAAAATGCAAGATCACGTTAAGAAGTTAAAAAAAAAAAAAAAAAAAAAAGAATTGTCTATCAAGTGACTGAGCTCCTGAGCTTTCTGTCTTCCCAGGTTATGCAGTGATGGAGAAGCTGTTCATCTTTTCTACACCACAGACAACTCTAGAGTTTACCACAAAGAGGAGCTCAAGAGTTTTGAAATCAAAGCAGAGGTAAAGTGGAAGATCCATGTAAATCATAGTGTTGGTGTGATGTTGTCGTTGTTTAATTTTTAATTTTTATTTTTCAGCACACAGATGCAGTTGAGTTTTTGATCCATTCATATCCCAAATTTGTGACAGTGGGAAGTTTACCGTGTGATTCTGCGGCGGACAGTGTATGTTGTTTACAATTTATGCACGTCTTTGGTAATAAGCATGTCGTTCTGACTCTTCAGTGTCCATCCATGGACTTATTAATTACATCCCATGTTAAACAGATGTTTATTTTAATTGATTTTGTGAAATTAGTGCTTTCATGTGGTTTTCTTTTTCTCCCCAGACTGCTTTGGCTCAGCTGCTTTTTGAGAGAGGGATTATCCACACTGCAGAACCTCTGTAGTGGCCAGAGACTCTTCTGTCATGCAGACTGCATGAAAAGACTCAAACAGCCTTTATACAAAACAAGATCTTAAATCAAAACACTTCTTGTTCTAAGTCATCTACTTTATAAATTTTCAAATAAACCACTTTCTTTTTTCAAATGAAATCTTGGGTGTCATGCAACTAAATTCATCAATCACCACATTTTTAATGGGAAACATTTTTAATATTGGTTGATACAACTCAAAGTATTAAAGACGATTCAATGATGCAGCTCAAAACACAGGCAGACTTCTTAAATATCCCGATTGGAGGAGCAGCCATCAGTCATTCACAACACACAGGACGGGGCGCGCTTCCAGGAAGTAGAAGTCTACTTCCAGGTCACTTCCTCGCCAGGCTTCAGCTCCCTAAAGAGTGTAGAAGTCAGACAGATGCATAAGCTTATACCCAGACTGAAACTGAAATTTAGAAGACCTTTATGTAATACAAGTTTTTAAAATGCTTACTATTTCAATCAGATAGAAAAATAGTGAGTTGTACTCACATTATATGTTTAAAAAGCATTTTTTGGCTTACACACAACAAATGGACAAGGTAACACACAAAACTAGAGGCTGTATTACACTGAAATGCTTTCTTAATTTTGCCAAGTAGAGAAACTTATATTGCATATCTGGTAGTTACTTGCAAGTGTTGCACCTGCAATTAATTGCTGACTCTATATTACTGAGCATTCTACTGATATATGCATAATAATTAGTTCAAACTGAGTATACTGTAGCAGAAAACATCATCCTGAGACTTTGAAATAAACAGAAAATGATGCTTTATTCACTGACGACCAAAAGGCAGCTACTTTATATAATTAAAACAGGTGGAACATGGCTTTCCGTTTTTACCTGCCGAACAAAAGACTTTTGTTCCTGAAAGCTGTCAGCTTCTGGTCCTGTTGTTTGTCGAGGTACCACCCAATCACAAAGCCCATGGGCACCAAGATGTTCACCCAATGCTCGCGAGCAAGTGCTACAAAGTTTACCATGGCTCCTACATAAATAAGCACAAAACACATAGTTATGTAGTATTAGTGGCAAAGAGACTGATCTGAAACAGTTGCTGGCACATAACATTTTCTCACAAGCGGAATTATATTGACATTTATCACAGTTAATCTAAAAACTGTGACACTGCTAGTGCACATCATGGCACTGCTGTAGCTTCTCTGCAGCGCAGGCGCGGAAATCGCAGCCCATCAGCCCACTGAAACCCACCGAAACCCACCAGTGGGACATGAACGTTTTAAGAAATACTTCATACATTGAAGTTCCCTTAAAACACGAGGTCAGGAAGATAACACTGAACTACTTCATTTGCCAAAAATGTAAGTAATGTCCAGCAGGGTGCTCTGCCAGTTTCTAAATAAAAAAACGATGCATTTTAAAAAGGATTTCGTTCAAAGACACTGAAATCTGAAAGAAGCAAGTATTATCTTTCTAAACTGATTATATCAACACTGAATATCTGCAGGAATTTTAGAAGAATTTCAAAATAAAATGACCTGACGCTACACTGGGCTACCGTCAATGGTTTAGGACATCCATATAAACACAAGCTTAGGTTGTGCACAAATAAAGCCGACTTGACCTTTATTACTGATAGGAAATTGACAGGCTTGTACATATGAAACCAAATGACAAACAATGACTGACAGCCCTTGTTTTAGCAGTTAGATTAGCTTATTTTATTGACACCACTTGGAATCTGTGATGTCAGAAAAATAACAGAGGGTAACGTGTTCTTTTCACATTTCACCATTACTAATGTGCATAAGGTACAGTAGAGCTCTGAGTTAATTGGTGTTAGGTGAGGGTTATTATCACCTAACACTAGCTAACACATTAGCTTAGCGGCGAGTGTAACAACGATTACTCCAAAGCACTTATGCGGTAGCTGCCCCATTTGCACAGGGCATTAAATTCTAAAACTAGCTACACATTACAATGGTACATAGCTTCCTTGCAAAGTTAAACTAGCGTTAGCGCATTGCAGCACAGCCACCACATACTGGCTAGCTAATTTGTTAGCTACTTAGCATTAGCAATAGGTCACGTTTCGTTCAGAGTGGTCTCTCGGTTATTTGTTTATAGCTGTTTGTTATGTTTAGCACTGATAACATGTTACAGCACAACAGATCAAATGATAAAGAGACAGAATATTGAAAAATCGCAAATATTACCTTCTGTTTACACCAATGTGTGGCCTTCAGCTTCTAATTCACCAGGCAGAGGACATTGGAATCTACCAACTGTAAAAGCAGGAAGTGTTACTGGACAATAAAAACACAGATGTTACTATCTATTGCCCCTGTGGTTGGTTATTATACGACGTGAAAGAAATGAATTTACTATGTCAAATGACATTAATTAAAATAAAGCACAATAAAATGAGAACTAGGTGTTCTGTCATAAAATTAAGTTGGACTAACACCGCCATACTTGGTACGCTCCTTTGCTCTTTCACACATGACGATGTGGCTAACATGTTTGCTAGTTAAGTGTGAACTGAAAAACGCTGGTCAAAATGTCTTAATGTTAGCAGTATAGAATATACACTTTTTGTGTTTCTTTTCCAACGGGAGAAAAGTTAATATTATCGTATATTTAATGGTATGCAGCATGTTCTTTCGCATATAGATATACACCCACAAGCTACAATGTAGCTAGCATGCTAAATGGACAGACTTTGCCGGGTAATTTGTAAATTAGCTTGTGCTAACTCACGTTAGCAGCTGCGAACAGACAAACTGTATTTACGTTTGATTAACTTTACCGTAATACTCGTCTAGCCAGCCACGTATTCCACAGACTGAACTCATGCTAGATTGTTGCTATTATGTCGAACAGTTTCTGTTTACAATCGAACGTGTTTATGTGTGTTTCCTTTGTTATGTGTTGAGTTGAATGAGTAAGAATGATGAATGATAATGAGTTGAATGATAAGCTCTAATCGTATTAGTAAAAGAAGTCATCATTGGTGACACTGGATAGTTGCGTACACGGTCAGCACAACTCAGTGTAATTTGATTGTACTTTCAGCGTTACAACTAAAGAAGTATGACGTCCATCATCAAACTGACAGCTGTGTCAGGGGTTCAGGAGGAGTCGGCCCTCTGTTACCTGCTGCAGGTGGATGAATTTCGCTTCCTCCTGGACTGTGGCTGGGATGAAAACTTTTCAATGGACATTATTGATGCCATGAAACGGTAATTATGATATCCATGCTCTGATTGCATCGGTTTCCCTCCTGTTCTGCGAATAAAACGTGTGATAAATTCCCCCCTCCAGATATGTTCATCAGGTCGATGCTGTGCTCCTCTCCCACCCTGACCCCATACACCTGGGAGCTCTGCCATACGCTGTGGGAAAACTGGGTCTGAACTGTACAATCTATGCTACAATTCCTGTCTACAAGATGGGTCAGATGTTCATGTATGATCTGTATCAGGTAAGAAAGGGGTGTGGGAAATGTCATACATGTTAGCTTGATTGCATTATTGCCACTGCCTTCTTTCTAATTTCCGTCTTTCCACCTAGTCGCGTAACAACAGTGAAGATTTCACGCTGTTCACCCTTGATGATGTGGACTGTGCTTTTGATAAAATCCAGCAGCTGAAGTATTCTCAGATTGTCAATCTAAAAGGTAAAGTAGTTATAGGTTTGAAGTCCCTCCAGCTTATGGTTCACACATACAAAAGTGTTTCATATCTTTCTTTTCACCTCACAGGGAAAGGACACGGTCTGTCCATCACTCCACTTCCAGCTGGTCACATGATTGGAGGCACTATTTGGAAAATTGTAAAGGATGGGGAGGAGGAGATTGTTTACGCTGTGGACTTCAACCACAAGAGAGAGATGTGAGAGCAACCAAAACATTCATATGAACTGGAATTTCTGTTTCTAACTTATTTAACACCGTTTCTCTGTTCTAGACACCTCAACGGCTGCACGTTGGAGAGCATCAGCCGTCCTTCATTACTTATCACAGACTCCTTTAATGCTACATATGTGCAACCACGTCGCAAACAAAGAGATGAGATGCTCCTCAGTAAGTAATCTTCTCAAGTCTGTATAGAATTAGCAGAAATATGTGTATTTAATAACATTAATATAATCGTTTGAGATATTTAGCATTTTTGTTTAAGTGGTCGAACAAACGAACCAGGTAATCCTGATTGTCATCTCACGTGAAAAAATTTAAAGGCACAAAATATCATTTTAGTTCTTTTCTTTCTGTTCTTTAGGAAGACTGTTTTTCTAACACTATGTGGAAAGTTACAGGAGAAAATATAGTATTTTAAATCCTTTTGTTTCAGGATAGGTTTTAAACTGCGTGACATTTTCCCTCATGTGACCCCTACTTTTTTTTTTTGTTATTCTCAGCTTTTCCTTGATTTCTCCAAATTTAAACTTAACACAAAATGCTGCTGATTTTCAACAATGCTCTTGTTGCTCACAGCCAACGTAATGGAGACCCTTCGCGGTGACGGTAATGTCCTTATTGCTGTGGATACAGCCGGCCGCGTGTTGGAGCTGGCTCAGCTCCTGGACCAGATTTGGAGGACAAAGGATGCCGGGCTGGGAGTTTACCCACTAGCTCTGCTTAACAATGTCAGCTATAATGTGGTGGAGTTCTCTAAGTCCCAGGTAACAATCACAGATTTTCACACTGTAGAAGATTTTGTACTTTTTCTCACCTGGTCTTTTACAATGATAGTTGTTCAAATTTAAGAATTAGAATCACTTTATTAGTCAAATACAACAAATGCACAGAATAATATTAACTTACTGTGATAACACCGGTGCAGTGCAAAGACTGTCTAAGTGAAATTTGCTTTTCACCAGTCATGACTGTAAATCTATTGTCTCTCTGTAGGTGGAGTGGATGAGTGATAAGCTCATGAGGTGTTTTGAAGACAAGAGAAACAACCCCTTCCAGTTCCGTCACTTGACCCTGTGTCACAGTCTGGCAGACCTGGCCCGGGTTCCCAGCCCCAAGGTGGTGCTCTGCAGCCAGCCCGACCTTGAGTCTGGCTTTTCCAGAGAGCTCTTCATCCAGTGGTGCCAAGACGCCAAAAACTCCGTCATTCTAACCTACCGCACTACACCTGGAACGCTGGCACGCTACCTCATCGACAACCCCGGAGAGAAGATGCTCGATCTGGAGGTGAGACGAGCAGTCGCGAAGCTGATTTCTCTGACGGAGGGTTTTTGTTTTTATCTTCTCACGCAACATTCGCCCCATGGGAAGCTCCTGTCTCTCACGTTCAGACCCAGCTGAGGAGACAACAAAATGTGTCATTCTGTCATTTGCACCATATCCATTTTTCACTCCTCTCATTATGACAGGTGAGGAAAAGAGTGAAGCTGGAAGGCAAGGAGCTGGAAGAATACCTTGAAAAGGATAAAATAAAGAAAGAAGCAGCTAAAAAGCTTGAACAAGCAAAAGAGTAAGTCACAGTTAAAACAGATGTGGGTCGACCGGGTGCTTTATGGTTGGATACCTCTTTTTGATGCTGCTTCTGTTTCATGTCTGTTGGTGCCACAGATCATTTGATTCATATAATATATATATATAAAGAGGGAATTTATACTCTGCAGCTGAACAAAAATCTGTTTATTCTTATAAAAAAATAACAAATTTAATGTTTGTTTTATGCACTTGCAGGGTGGACGTAGACTCCAGCGACGAGAGTGATATGGACGATGATCTGGATCAGCCGACTGCAGTTAAATCTAAACACCACGACCTGATGATGAAGGCGGAGGGGAGCCGCAAAGGCAGCTTCTTTAAACAAGCAAAAAAGTCTTATCCAATGTTCCCCTCACACGAAGAGAGAATCAAATGGGACGAGTACGGGGAAATTATCAGGTGCTTCCATGTTGATACATCAGATTACAGAAAAGGAGATACAGATAAATGACGCTGATCGATATTTGTATTATCACCAACAAGCCATTGTTGTTTTTTTCCATAGGCTAGAAGACTTTCTGGTTCCTGAACTGCAAGCCACAGAGGAGGAGAAAAACAAATTGGAAGCCGGGTTGACAAACGGCGATGAGCCCATGGACCAGGATCTCTCTGTCGTTCCCACCAAATGCATCTCCAGCGTAGAAAATCTTGAAATTAGGTCAGTGATCCTTCAGATATGTCTGTGACAAGAGCCCCGTAGGTTCTGTAGTGCTGTGCTGTGCTGTGTTGGATGCCTTCCAGGTGTGAAAAGAAGGCTGGAAAAAAAAAAACTTATGTCGACTCAGCAGTCCTCTTCCTGCATGAATTACATGTCCTTTCAGGAAATCTTGTCCGTGCTCGTATTGAACAGTGCTTGACATGTCAGCAGTATTAAAAAGCTTTTTTCCTGTCTTTGCCCCACAGAGCGAGGGTGTCGTACATAGATTACGAAGGTCGCTCCGACGGCGACTCCATCAAGAAGATTATTAATCAGATGAAGCCCAGACAGCTGGTAATCGTTCACGGGCCGCCGGAAGCCAGCCTCGATCTAGCCGAATCCTGTAAGGCTTTCAGCAAAGACATCAAAGTCTACACACCCAAACTGCAGGAGACTGTGGACGCCACCAGTGAAACACACATCTACCAGGTCAGCCTCAGCCAAGCTTCGTTTGGAGTTCATCATCAAGTTTTAAAGTTTAGCCCTTAAATGTGATTAGTGGATTCTTAATTTGAAGTATTCCGCTGTGACATGGTAAAAATGGATAAATCTCTTTGTCAGGTCATTATTTTCTGTGCTTTTAAAACCTTTTGGTACTTAAGCCAAGAAGTTACCGGCTGCAAGGCTGATTTCTTTGGCAATGATTATAGCTAAAACATAAAACCAGCCGTCCGTGACATCATTTCTCATGTTCACTCGTTAAAGGTGCGGTTGAAAGACTCCTTGGTGAGCTCACTGCAGTTCTGCAAGGCCAAAGACACGGAGCTGGCCTGGATCGACGGCGTGCTGGACATGCGCGTGGTGAAGGTGGACACAGGCGTCATGCTCGAGGAGGGCGTGAAAGACGACCCCGAGGACGGCGAGCTGGCCATGGATACTGCCCCCGATCTCGGCATCGACCACAGCGCCACGGCGGTGGCAGCACAGCGCGCCATGAAGAATCTTTTTGGGGAGGACGAGAAGGAGCTGTCTGAGGAGAGCGACGTCATTCCCACGCTGGAGCCACTGCCTCCACACGAGGTGAGCAGAGCTGATCCATCATTAATTCTGATTATGAACACTTGTTGCTAGTTAGCGCACAGATTCTCTCCAACCTGCTTGGAATTCTAATTTGTTTCTGATTTGTTTTTCTCCACTGAAAAATTTAATTACCTTGTTGAATTTACTGCTTCTCCTTCTCAAATTGGAAAATCCAGCATCCCTCTGAATACAAAATGATTTTAATTTCAAGAGTTTAAGTGCTGATCACAAGATGTCTCCTCCTTTACTGAGAGGCACATCCTCAGTGTGTGCATGCTAATGGGTCCAAGTTCCCACTAATCACCTGTGCAGGTTAAATACTGGACCGTGATTGGCCTCCAAAATAGTTGTGATGTCGAAAAAATCATTTAAAACTTGAACTTAGATTTAAAAATGAGCACAAACTTTTCCACGTTCTGCAGATGAACGTGAAAACGGCCTTGTAGTTACAAACTCTGCACATGCATCATTCTGCATAGGGAAGGTCAGACATCCAAAATGAAGCAACACAAACATTTTAAATGTTTCAAGACAAATCTTATATTGCGATAATTAGTTGATTTTCCTCAGTGGAATATCAAATATATCTTGGAAATACATGTTTCAAAGTCCGTCAAAGTACTGCGACAAGTAGTGTCGTATCAGTGAAGTTTCCCATCCCTGATTGGGTCATAAAAAGTAGAAAGAAGTCTATTTAATTCAGTAGGGAGAGATATTGCCTACAACTGGAAGGCCTCTCATTTTGGCAGGTAACCTCTTTTCACAGTCACGGGACTCCATGATGTTAGAAAAGGGGTTCAGAGACTTTTTGTCCAAGGCAGGCTACAGAAAATAGTCTATTCTTTAACAGATTGCTACGGGACTCTTGATTGAGGGGGGATTGAAATGCGCTTCTCAGATAGTAGGTGCCCACAAGGGTGTTTAAACAATCCAGACATCTCTGAGTCTGACCGACGCTCTCCTCCATCCTCCCTGCAGATTCCAGGGCATCAGTCGGTGTTCATCAACGAGCCACGCCTGTCTGACTTCAAGCAGGTCCTGCTGAGAGAGGGCATCCAGGCCGAGTTTGTGGGAGGAGTGCTAGTGTGCAACAACATGGTGGCCGTCCGCAGGGTGAGTGTCCTTCCCGCTGACTTGGAGAGCCTGTTATCCATCATCTCCCTGCAGCGCGAGTCACTGCCATCCCTCGACAGGGAAAGTGGCCAGCATAGAAGACATATGGAAGAAGCTTGTTTTAGCACAAACATGCGACAAAAATGTTAGGCTTCTGGTTTTATTCCATTACTATTGATTCATATTTAGGTCTACATATGTGCAAATGAGTTGCATAAATGATAAATTGCTGGCGTTTAAATGAAATTTAAAGAATTTAGAA
>JAQFJB010000010.1:16821997-16836374 GCA_029874875.1 Naso minor | reverse complement strand
GGTAACACAGCAGTGTGTCTGTTCATGTACCCTTTGACTTAGTTTCTTTTTTCTGAAAGCGCCAGAAGTTGGTTCAAGCTGCCAATGGAGTGGAGACACAAGTGATTGACGGGAAGGTTGAGATTGAGAATGGAAATGTGCCAGAGGACAAACCCACCAAGGCAGAGGAGAACGACAGCATCTCGCCGTTCCACATTCCAAGTATGTGATTCATGTATTTACTTGATCATGTCAGACCTAATTATATCTATTTTATGTCCTCATTCATGGCTTATTTTCAGAACTTCTGCTGCTGTTGATGTCTCTGTTGAAATTAATCAGTGGCTCCTTCTGTAATAAATGTCAGGATAATGTATGAATTTGGCATTTATAATAGACAGAGGACAATGATGAGAAGTGAGTAAATTCACAGCTGGTTGGGGGGGAAATCAGATTTCATTAGTTTTCAAAGGGGAAAGATTGGATTAGTTTAGAAAATGTCTGAAAAGTGCAACTGACATTAAAAAGAAGCTACAGGACATTGATCATGACAACCTCTGTTCAATCAATGGAAGAAGTTAATGTGGTCCCAAAACTTATGACCTCTTTTAATAAGATTCTAGAAATATACATAAAATATGAATATTAAATTTTAAGTTTTTTTTAAACTTATCTCAGCAATATTTGTCTTATTTCACCCAATTTACTTAAGCAGGCATGCTTTAAACTGTAAATATGTTTTAATATTAGTTGATCATTAGCCTGTGGAGGCTAATCTCTTGTGCTAATGTGTATTTGTACTGCAGGGAGAACTGGCAGCAAAGTGAAGTGGCTGCTCTCGTGGCCTCTGCTGCTATTGCTGTTCCTCACCGTCCCCAACTGTGCCAAGCCGCGCTGGGAGAGATACTTCATGCTCTCCTTCATCCTGTCCACCGTCTGGATCGCCGTCTTCTCCTACAACATGGTCTGGATGGTGAGTGCAGCGTTTGTGTAGGAAGCAAGAGGCCATTTTAATATTCCGTTTACTCACTTAATGAATGGATTACTGAGTCAACAATTAATTTTTCTAAATGGCATTTTTAATGAAAACTTATTTTGTGTTTTGCAGTGTTGTTTGGGCAAAACAACATATTTAATACCTTCATCATTTTGCTTTGTCTGCTGGCCTTTTGACTCGAATTTTGTAGCACAGATGCCATTAAAAAGGCGTACTTAAAATTGGGTGTATTGATTTTCCTAGAAAATATATCTTTTAAAAATAATTATTTTTTTCGCATTCTCCAGGCACTGCCTCTTTTTGTTTTGAATGCCACTGTTATCTAAAATAATTTCCATCACTCTGTGTTGTTACTTGTTCGATCCATCTTCTGAACTGCCTTTTTTAGAGCTGTATTCTCTTATGAAAAATAAATTGAATTTGCCTGTGTTTCCCTCTGCCCTGTAATCTGTAATTATAATGCAGAGATGACGGATGATGACACACATCCCCCGCTCTTCCTCCCAAGAGCCAATCATCTGCTTTTAAGAGCCAAATCGGGAAACATACCTAACAAATTGTGTTAGCAGTATGGATTGAGCTGCAAAGTCGGTGCCCTGAAACCTGGCGCATAGGTTGTAGGTTGGCAGTTTTATTTATAAGGCACATTTAAACAACAAGGCAATTCAAAGAGCTTTACACAGAACATAAAAGGCATTAAAACAGAAAAAAGGTATTTAAAAACAACACAAGGCAATGTAAGAAAGACATTTAAAATTCAAGTAAGACTGCAAAATTGGAAGTAAAAAGAATCCAAAAAAGAATACTGATAAAACAGGAGAATAAAAGTTGCAACGCAATGTCGGATATTAAGCCTCAAATTTAATTCAGTAAAAAGCAGCGGCAAACAGAAAGGGTAGTACAGGTATAACTAGCATTTTAAACCTTATCTTTGGTAGGGGTTGGGGAAAAAACCGATACGTCGTAATATTGCGATATTTTGCTCAATGATTATGTATCAATTCACAGATACCAAGTATCAATATTTTATTAAAGGAATTCTTAATAGATATTGCAAATACGCACACATTTTTGTATAATAGAATAATAAAAACAGTTGACTTTCCAGTCCACTAGATGGCGCTATTTGCTCACTGGTGAGGTAATAAAAAATGCAATAAAAAATTATTAAAGGGAGATGAATAGACTGAAAAATGTATGATATTGAATGAAACAGATGATGCTGACAGAATTTTACTTTGGAAAAATGAAAAATAATAGGATTTTGAAATACCCAACATATCGCAATATCGTGACAATATTGTACCGTGACTTAGGTATTGTGATATCATATTGTGGGGCCTCGGGTGATTCCCACCCCTATTTTTTGGCAAAGTCACCTAACCTTTTAAGAGCTTTTTTTCAAAATCAGACGTAACCGTTTATTCCATACCTACATTTTTAATGACCTGGTGACCATTGGAAGTAGAGTTGTGACTCTTTCATTTTGTTTGGGGCCTGGTCTTGTTAGCCTGAAATAACTGCCAAGATGGCTGCTGGGGATGACTTTTGATGACTTTTCAATATAACAAAAGATACTCCAGTATACACTGTACTAATAGTGTGAAATGGAAAAAATATCCTGTCTCCTAAGTGGGTGGAGTCACATCTCCCACAGAGTCTGTTAGGGAACCACCTCCCCTCCACCTTGTCTCAAAGTGTTATTAAAATCGTGTGAATAGAAAAAAGCTGATTGATGTAAGTTTTATCTTCTAATTCATGGTTTTACCTATTAGACCATTTAAGTGTTTGTTTATATCTGGTGCGAAGCAAGGCTGGAAGCACCGATTCCCAAATCTCATGAGTGTGTAGCTGAGACAGAGACAAGTCTTGAACAGTTAAGAACAAAAAGTTAATTTTCTCCTGATTTGTGTGTCTGAAAAATGCCATTTTTATGTCAGAATGTTCGAAAGATATGGGTCTTGTGAAAAATGGGTCCAATATGCATCGTGGTGACGATGGCGCGAAAGAATTGGTCATAATCTGTGATCATGTTCCTGTCTCCCATACGAATGAATAGAGTCAAGACTGCTTCCTGTCTCCTAAAGGGGCGGGGCCATGACAAAACCCATGTGACAATGATACAGGAAATGAACATTCAATGGTTTCTTAATTGTCCCTGCTTTAAAACAACTGCTCATGTCAGACGATGAGTAAGGGAACGTTAAAAATGAGTTGTTGAGCTCTCCCACTCTGTATTTTTCTCTCAGGTGACTATTATTGGCTACACTCTGGGAATCCCTGATGTCATCATGGGCATCACTTTCCTGGCAGCTGGCACCAGCGTCCCAGACTGCATAGCCAGTCTCATTGTGGCTCGGCAAGGTAAACTTTCCCTCCAAAACAGTTTTAGATTGCACTTGAGTGAATTTGTTATTACACAGTGGAACTCAAATGAGTGTTAGGAGTTACGTGTTGCACATACTACAACACTAGTCCACCAGGTTCTCTTCATTTTTGTTCATCATTGGAATAAACAAAGACTACAAATATAGATACAGTGTCTTGTTTGGGTTGAAAGAGCTTGAAAGGATGTTTTCCGAAGTGGAGTCACAGAGTTCTTAATATCTTGATGCATTTCTCCATCCACATTCTCCCAAACATGCTTTGTTAGCAACATGCATGCTAACAGAATTGACATATTTGTGCATTTCAGTTATAATTGATCAAATTTATAGACATCCACAAATGCTGTACAAAGAGGTGCTCTTTGTTGCCGCCTACGTGCATTGAAAGCAGTTGAACCAGCAGGGATGTGGAAAGTATAACAGAGCAAAAGAACAAGAGAAAACAGTGCAGAGCTGTTTATAGACATCACAGTTTAGCCCTGCATCACTGCCTTCCCTGCTGAATAAGGTTAGGGCCCTGGTGAATATCACAAAGTACAGAACAGCAAAATGTTTGCTTTCAGTTGGAAATAAAGAGCTTTATTTGACCTGAGAGTCAAGACGAAAGCCTTTATATCCGTAAGACTGAATAAAAGGAAAGAGAGAGGTTTAACTTGTCATCATAACCAAAGAAACAAACAAACAAGGCGCACTGCTTTGCAAAAAGTATTTAATAAATGGGCTAAGCTTCTTTATGGAGGCCCTGGTGAAGACTGCGAGTTGAAGCATGTTTGCACTAAAGCCATTTATTAAACGCTTTTTTGTTGTTGCAAAGCAGTACGCCTTCATATTTTTCTGGTTAAAAGAAACTGATCACAAAGCAGCAAGTCAAACCTCTTCCCTTTTTTTTCTGGTCTAATGATATTTCTCTAGATCCAGAGAGTACCTGTTGTAAAAGCTGTATTTGTCAAGTAGCTCTCATTCTCTTTATAGAACTTCACACCTGTAGTTTGGTTTGTTTGATCCGAATCAGCGGATGAGTGGCTGATCATTCACGATTTCCCCTTTGGTTCGGTTTGGTTTCACACAAGCAAAATTTCAAGGGAACCGAAATGTATCAACAAAAGCCACGTGGGAGCTGTCACTTCGTCCATTGGTCTGAAATCACGTCGGCCAAATCCTCCTCTACCTGAGCCATTCACCAAACATTTGAACACTTGATGATTTGTTTGTGTTTTTTCTAGCTGTTGGGCTGTATAGTCGTCTGCCCAAGTGACAAGAAGGCAACGTATTTCGTCGCTGCTCCAAGTCAACCCTCGGTTGGGAGCTAGTTTAGACCATAAATGTGCAATTCTACAGTTGGGGAGTATCGAGGTTGGATCATGTTCATACCACAAGAACTGTACCAGAGTTTGTTTGTAACCGACTGAGACCACCTCTTCACACAGGTCTCAGTCCGGTTGTTTTGGTCCGCACTCGAGTTAGATTATTTGATTCACACCTACTCGAATGAACCGCACCAAGGGGGAAAACAAACCAAAGTTCGATTCAGCTGAACTAAACAAGGCAGGTGTGCAAACACCTTTAAAGTCCGAGCTTAGTTATAGTTTCTTTTTTTTGATAAATTTCTTTGGTTTTGTTGCAGGTTTGGGAGACATGGCAGTGTCCAACACTATCGGCAGCAACGTGTTTGATATTCTGGTGGGGCTCGGGGTCCCCTGGGCGATTCAGACCATTTGTGTCAGCTATGGATCAGAGGTGAGGAGATTGTTTACTGAGCAAAGCTCAGATCGTTCAATTCTGATGAGCTGCTGATTAATTGTTGACCTCGCCGTCTCTTGGCCTGCAGGTGATGATTAACAGTCGGGGCCTGGTGTACTCTGTGGTGCTTCTGCTGGGCTCTGTGGCCCTCACGGTGAGCGACGGTTAATGAGGTTGACATTATACTGATGTTTATCACTTTCTGAAAGGTACACTGCTGTAGTGAAGTGAAGTGTTATAAGTAAAAAATCCATAGTGCTTCAATTTGAGTATCATCCTCGTTTGGCAGCGCTCCTCTCTGACTGATGCACTGTTGTGCAATCATGCCTTAGCCATGTTATATAATTGGTTCATCAAAATGTTAAAATTCAATATTTATGAACGCTTGGGGTTCCTGTGAAAAATTATCTGGTGTGGAGGAGGTAATGCTTTTTTTTTTGTAAAAAATGGAACACGTTTGGGTGGTTAGATTCTAACTGTGGGAAATATGCAGAGACTGACACATTTTCTTTAAGTCCCTCCGAAGGACTTTTATCTGGTTATGAAGCAATTTAAATCTAATGCCTCACATCTCACCTCCATCGACAAATGAGACCATTTGAAAGGAGACTTGAGATTACTATCCTTTCTTTTACATTGCCTTTGCACGGTCCGCACAGTTGGAAGAAACGCTTCTCAACATTTATGGCACACACACCAGAAGAGAGGGATTTTTGTTTACAAGCATTATTGATCCACTGTTCCTTTTTACTATCAATAGTTGGAAGCAGGAGGATATTTTTCTTTAGATGATCTCAATATTTTGTCTGTATGGCCGAACTGGTATTGTGCAAATAAATGGCATGTTATTTTCATTCTCTTCCAAAACAAAATGCTCAGACTATACAAGATCTTTACGACAGTAAGTAGTACTGCTTTTGTCCACAACACAGAATGAAAGGCACTCGTATGGGGCTTAAACTTCTACTTCGCAGTATAACGTCAAATAAGCAAGTGTTACTTTTATGAAAATATCCCTCTAACCCTCTTGCACTGCTTTTTTTAAGATGTGATTTTTTTTTTCCAGTCAATTGCCGCATGTGAAATGTGCACAATTAAAGTGTCATACCAGTCAATTTTTGACTTCTCACCATTAGCAGAGATCGCGCCTATCCTCTACAAATGTTGTAAACATTCGACCGTGTGTTTACTTTAGTAGATCCCAGACTGCATTTTCGAACCCCATTCACTGCCATTCATGTTGAAACAGGGTGTGGAAACACGATAGAACAAGTGAAAGTTGCTCGGCATAGGTAATTAACCCTTCTAAAGAGAACGTCTGTGTTATTTGTTTAAAAATCACTGAGCGAGAGAAAGAGGGAAGCCAGGAGCCGTGAGATGAAAGTTATTACGCCTGGACAAATAGTTCTTACAAGTGCTGCCTTCCTAGCTCTAATATTAGTGTGAAGAAGGATTTTGACACAGATGCATTTGAACGAACGTTGTCACACATTTTTAGGTACTTTCTTGTAATGTTTATTGTATATGGACAAAATGTAAGCAAACAAGATAGACTCATAGATGAATGCGGCCCATGTTAACAGAGGGCAGTGACGTAGTAACACTGGTATGGTACTTTTAAGATTCTGAAACCTAGTCTCACTCAGACAGAAACTTCATGGAAACAAAGATGGACACACTGCTGTAGAGTAATCCCTGATCAAAGGAGGAGAAAATGCCTCTTGTGGATTACAATTTAAGGATGAGATTTGCATTTTATTTCTTTTAGCTGCACAGTTGAGTTACATGATAATCTGTCGGTTCAGGAAAGTGATGCAATATAATTTAAAGTGAATTAATCATCGGGTGCAGCCTTGAACTCAAAACTAGTGCAGATTTATATTTCCTCTGGAGCCGAGCCATCCTGACGTATGTGTGTGTGTGCAGGTGCTGGGGATCCACCTGAACAAATGGCGGCTGGACGTGAAGCTGGGCTTGTACGTCCTCATCTTGTACGCCATCTTCCTCTGCTTCTCCGTCATGATCGAGTACAACGTTTTCACCTTCGTCAACCTGCCCATGTGCATGGAGGACTAGAGAACAGCAGCATGCCTCGGATACCAAAACCTCAACACTCCCATAGATGCCCCAAAATCTTTTATTTTATTTTTTTCCCCCAATAATACTGGACCTATCTGCAGACTCTGTCTCTACGCTCTTGGCTCTCTCCCTTGTAATCCCAAATATGAATCTCATTTCCTCAAGAGGCAGTGCACACTGTTAAGGTAGACTCCATTCTGTCTCGTTTGTCCTCTCGTCACACAGTGCCAGTCCTTAATGCCTGTTTTCTTCGGCATTGCCCGTTATTGCAGTAAAGTCTTTATTTTCCTCCGTGCGCCTGTTAACTTTCTACCCATCTAGCATGCCTTTTAGATGTCGGGGACCTCCAGAATCATAAGTGCCCCCTGTTGATTGTTGGTGTGTGTTTTCACTTTGTAGATTTCCACACGACATTTCCAAAGCTTTCCCCGCAAAACCAAACCAGAGTCTGTGAAGAAGAAAAAAAATCCTATGACTCCAACGAAGCAAAATTCTCCTGGAGCTCATTTCCTAAAAGAATTGCAGTGAACCCAGCACCCAAAGAAGAAAAGTACACTTCTGTATCCCTCTCGACCCCCCTGAAGGAGGGCTTTGTCCTCGGCAGCTCCCCTCCTCCAGCCTGGACCCGACTCCCCTGGCATGGCCTTTGGCATCAGGGAGCAGATACTGTTAGCTCTTAACTTCTCTAACCCTCTGCAACTCTTCTTAACTCTCATCTGCTTGATCAAATCTGCTTTGTTTTCTTTAAAAAATAAAAAAAAAAAGACATTCGGTCAGGGCGCTGGGTGTCAGGATGTATCACAGTCCCGATCAGTCGACTGTGAGAGTGTTATGTATATGCAGCACGGCACAATGTAAACTTGTAAACACTTTTTTTGTTGTTTTTTTGTATTTATTTTTTTTCAAACCAAGGTTTTGTCTAGTGTGAAGTATGGAGGAGAGCTTGTTGCAAATATAATAGGACATTTGCCTGTTTTTCACTGGAACAAATTGCACATGGAAATGCTTTTCTTGCTTTGTGCTGTAAGGAGATTTGACCACTCAGAGGAGGATCTGGCTGGTGGCAGTGGCGACGCCACTCCAGCGTTTATTTTCATTCAGTGATGGGTCAGTCCACTTTTCCCTCTGCACAACTTCAGATACAAACTGCTCCAGGTCTGTGGGATGCATCTGATCTCTGTCATCATCAGGTGTCTTGCTCTCATCTTGAGACAAGCGCAGAATGCAGGTAGTTGTTTTAAAAAAAAATGCAAAGAAAACCAGACGGTTCTCACCACTGACTGTCTGCTATAACACCCGCTGGCCAGTAGAGGGGGTACTGCAGCCCCTCTACTCAGGACGGGGGTGCCAACCACAGCCGTCGGTTATCAGGGAAACTCGAAAAAGGACAACTCTAGGAGGTGTCGCTGGTGGTGGTCTCTTGATTTTTGAGTTACATGTAGATATTGCACTTTAACAGCCGTCCTCTCATTCTGAATCAACTAGTGCTTCCTTCTGTGTGTGTGTATTTTCAGTGTATGTGTGTGTGGGAGAACAGTGTGTTTGTGTGTGCGTGTGTGTGTGTGTGCGCGTGTGCTCAGTATGGGCCCACGCTGTGTTTCTCACACCGAGCTCTCAAACAGAATGGGACCTCGTTATAACAACATGAGCACACCCGCCTCTGTCTGTCTGCAGTGCATGCTGGGACATTACGCCGCAGCTCCTCCACAGCACAGCAAAAGGCCGAGGGCTTTTCCGGGCACCAACTCGGAAACTGTCCTGACTTACTTTATGGAAAATCGGCAGCTACGAGCTACACTGCAATCAAGACATTTGACATGCAAAAATTGCCTGTGAGGAGTCTGTAAGGTGCAGAGACTAAACTAAAAAAAAAAAAAGAGGTGTGAGGAGCATTTTAAGGTGTGGAAAAAAAAAATCCTCTGCCTCTGTCGGCAGCAGGCACTTGTATATGCAATCTCAATTTAAAGAATTCTATGTGACGGTAGGCCCCTGCAAGGTTGCCATATAAAGACAGGGGATCCCGCGGAGATGTGACGTCGGTTTGTCTAGTTGTACTTGATGTGTGAGCTCACAGATGTGTGTGTTTGCGACGACTGAGGAGCTTAGCCCAAAAGGACGGACGTTTTTTCTGGGACAGTGTTGTTTTTTGTTTTGTTTTCTGAGGGAAGACTGATACCCCTTCTCTACACACTCCTTTTTTTCTCCAACTTTACTCTCGTCCCACTCTTGCACAAGGGCATTAACTCTCCAACAACCCTAGCTGAAGGAGCAGAGGGGCAGCAGGGGAAGAATGCATGCATGGATGGCTTTTTCTTAACCGCCCTCGGAACTCTTGCCACTCCTCAAAGGGACCTCGATGACAGCAGACTTTAAGGAATTTTAAAAAAGCTGGACCCCCCTTAAGCTGCTACATATCGGGGTTTAAACGGCTGTGTTTACTGGAGGGAGGTGACCACACAGGGCCTACAGACTCCTCCACACACCCACTGACGTCCTTGTACTCCTCCTTTGCTCGCCCTCGCACTCTTCAGTGGGTCTTCTGTACATACAGGACCTATTTTTTGATGCTTTTTGTGTGGAAGGAAGATCTGTTCAGTACCTGAGTTGATTCAGAATGTGCAGTGTTAAGGTTTTTTTTTTTTGTCTCTGTGTGTGTCTTTGTTGTTGCTCTGTGTGGTCATGTCCCGGGTTGCCAGGTTTGAGTGGTAACACCACAGCGGGGGAATAAAAAACACACCGCTCCTCGTTTTTGTCCTCACCTTTACACACAGTGTAACATTCTCACCGGTCGTCTTTGTTACCAAGTCACTTTTTTTGGAAGAGGAAAAAAAGTAGAGTTCAGATGCCATACTTGTTGTAGTTGTGCATAAATCCAGATTGTATGGAAAATCTGTGTACAAACGAAGCGCACACACTTTAGAAAATGCGTTAGAAACGGTGGATGAACACACGAGAAAACTGGTGTTTATTTCTTGATTGAATGCGACCTGATGCACTGTGAGCTCAATGTGATGTGGGAGTTGTTTGTCAAGAATAATAAATGATTAAAAATATATTTAATGTAAACTTAGTTACTATAAAACATTACTGAGGACATCTGTATAACTTATATGAATGTATTGTCTTGCTATACTGGACATATCCAACCAATGCATTTTACTGTAAAGCAATAATGTGAAGAAAAAAAAAATAAAATGGCAAAATAATTCCTGTACATTTGTCTCATAAGTTCTTGGATTGTTTGTGAAATACATAAATAAAATCAAGCCATTTGTACATGTCTCTGGTGCTTGTGCTGTTTTTTTTTTGTTTTGTTTTTCCCCAGCAGCATGTACTGCTGTTTTCAAATGATTTAGAGAACATTAACTCTCTTCACCCCATATTTTGGATAAAATAATACGTAAGTACCAATTTAAGGGATTTTTGTAAGTATTCCATTTTATGCTATATTCATACATTTCACCACAATTTGAAGGAAAACAATTACCTTGTAAGAATTTCCAGTATAAAAACAACAAAAAAATTGTATTCCATTGACACTCTTAGATAAGATAGGCTACCTTTAGTTAAAGGAGTTCTCCAGAAATGCAATGATTACAACTGTCCAAATTGAGGAGGTAGGAGCAAAGTTGACTTGACTCAAATATGAGTCAAAGCTCCAAAAACACTGAATCCTACCCTTGACATGCTGCAGCTTTTATTTTGAAAGCCACAGAGGACATAGAACTGTTTTACAGGCTGTAAACTCCTCATGATGGGAGTCCCTTAAGTTTGATCTTGATTGCAGAATTTTCACTCGTCATAAAATATTTTAAGAGTTTTATTTATGCTTTAAATCTTAATTTTAGAAGGTATACAATACAAAATATTATCTCCCAGCTGTATCTTACGTACTTAAAATGCCCTTTCTGTAATTTATTCTAATTCTTTGCTGTAGGCAGAGGTGATGAAAATACACATATTTCTTACTTAAACAGAAGTACAGATACGTGTGGGGAAAAAAGAAAAAGAAAAAGAAAACTACTGAATTAGCTACTTTACTCAAGTAAAAGTAATAAAGCACAGGCTCAGAAATGTATTCTAAGTATAAAAGTAAAAAGTGTCCCTCTAAAGGACGTTTGTATCGGCTATTTCTGTGTAAAACTACCTGAACCTCACATCATTTTGATATAATGCAAAGACAATCAAACTTAAAGGTAGAATCAGTAAGATTTGTCCGACCTGATCCTAAATTCACCAGCAAATTAGACGATTATTGAGTCTCATTCCCAGAATGTCGAATGGCCACATTGTGGGTTGGTAAAGCGTCCTGAGCACAGCCAAAAAAGGCAAAAGCCTTAAAACTAAAGTACTGAGCCTGTTTTGAAAATGTGAGAAGAAAATGCAGATATTTGTATTAAAATGTAGAGATTAGATGTAAAAAGTTGTCAGAAAAAAAAAAAACTTAAATAAAGCACAGATACCTGACAAATCTATTTAAGTAACAAAGTATTTGTACTTTATTACTTCTCACCTCGGGCTGTAGGATGTAATAACAGAACCAACAACGCTGAAGAACTCCAGACTTGCTAACTGAAGGTTTTTCTTAAAACCAGAAGCCGAGTGACACACTGCAGCTTTTGCAGTTTTGACATGAGAAGTTTAAATCTTTCTTTGTGAAATGACCCTCAAGGTAAAGTTAACACGTTTGATGTACCGCTTATGACTATTCTGTTGCAGCAGCATTTAAAGCTTTTTCAAAGAAAAGCGGCACATGTCCCATTTAAAAAAACGTTCTGGCCATATTATCCTGCTTGATTGCATCTTCTCTTTGTTTCATTCTGCCAGCACGCTTTTCTTGAGTACAAAATTTACTGATCTCTAATTAAAGCTCCAACATCTTCCAGTCACAGCAGCTGAGAAATTCAAGCTCCAAGTACTTCAGTGCAACAATACTTTTAATTTTTGGCGATAAGTGTGATATTAGATTGCAAATAAATCATCGGCTCTTTCGGTTGAAGCATCCCTGAAAAGAATAATGAATGAGTGAGTCACACTTATTGAGATGTTGCTGCAACAGTGTGTGTGTTTCCCTTGAGTGAAAGATGAATAATGATTTATGGGTCCTTACTGGAAGCGTGTCCTGTGTGATAATCAAGCTGGAGAGCGCTGCATTCAGCCAGACAGGGTGATTGCAAACAATCTGTTATTTATATTGATGACTGGCGACGTGTGAAGAGTCCATTGAGAGGAGAGTGATTGGAAAATTCAGATTTTGATTACATCTTTCCTGCAAAAATGTGGATTTTGTTGTTATAAGCACCAGTAGGGGGCAATGTTGCAAAAGGATTCATATCTCAAACTTTGCTGCTGCTGAGGAAGGAATGAAAATAGAGCTCCAATCCCCAAGTGAATGAGACTCTGGCAGTCAATGATATAAACTTTTAAATATCAAACTGTGACATATTCAAACCATGACTGGAATGAATTTTTTCCATATGATTTCCTCACTGCACATCATTTGTTAACGATGGATGTCAATAACTGTCGTCAGCCGGCAGACACGCAGCCATCTGGTGTGACCGGCATGTCCTGTGCAGGCGACCAGCGCTTCTCTCTAATGAGCCACCCTCTTGGCTACCGTGCCGCTGTTAACAAGCTTCTCTGTCAGGCGTGATCTTGTGCACTGATGAATTCCTGCTCTGCCCCCTCTAACAAGCCCGTTTGGGCAGCGACTGCGTGTCTCCCATGAATGCCAGCTTAGCTTCCCCTCCACTATTTAGAGACAAGACCCACGCATGCTGGCCTCGACATATACAGCACTGTAATCCTGCTTTGAAAAGTTGTTTATCTGTTCACCCTGCCGCCCCTGCAGTTACAGTTTGGGGACATTTTCCTTCCTTACTTGTGCCTTGCCAGTATTTTTTGACTCCACTCTGCTGTTTGGGTAAATTGCTGTGCTGCAGTGATGGATGGTGAGCAAACTGGGTTGCTGCTGCTCACTGCATTCCTTGTAAAGGGCGTCCTTCGCTGTTGAACACAATGTGTTGTGGGTCGCCCCCGTGTCCTTAACTACTGTTTTGGATTGGCTCCCTCTGTGGCACACTCACTGACATTAGCTGCTAAAATGTGACTCTACAATTTCACGAAGTGCCACCCAAGTTACAAAACAACAATTTTTTCACTTATCTCAAGCGGTATTTATCCACGGTGATAGTTCTGATTTGAGATATCGCTCTGACATTTTTGCTTTCAACCCAATTTGATGGAAATGAGTGGGATTATGTTGTCGTGCTCATGGTAATGAAAAAAAAACTAAATGACTGCAACACATCAACAAGATTGGAGCTGCTTTTCAATAGAAATTTCCTTAAAAAAACAGAGTATTTTGGATTTTTAAGAAATGCATTTATATCGTCATCAAAAACGGGATCTATCTTCACTTTACATCATATGTTGCAGTAGCCCGACTCTTGATTAGAAAAGCTGTTCACATGCAACCTGACAAGATCTTGGGTTTGCGAGAAATAGCTGAAGGTAAAACAGAGAGACTCGAATATTTGCTTCTTCGTGCTTGCACCTAAATGCCTTAAAGGACCACACCAGCTTATTTTTGACATCTTACCATCAGCGGAGATTGCCCCTGTTTTCTACAAATGTGGTTAAAATTCAACCATGTGTATACTTTACTCAGATCTCAGACTGCATATTTAAACCCCATTTACTACCATTTAAGTTCACAAAGGGTACAGAAACACTATAGGACATGTGAAAGTTGCTAGGTGTAGGTAATTCACCCTTTTAAAGAGAACATCTGCATTTATTTAGTCAGAAATCACTGAGCGAGAGAGAGGGAGGAAGCCAGGAGCCACTGAGATGAAAGTTATTTCGCCTGGAAAAATAGTTCCTTACAAGTGCTGCCTTTGTAGCTCAAATGTTAGTGCAAAGAAGAATTTTAACACAGACGTTCTTTTTAACTAATGTCACACATTCTCAGGTACACTTTTTAACATTAATTGAATATGGACAAAACGTAAACAGACATGATATCTCATAGATAAAACCTTTTTGGAAAAAAAAATGCGTGGGGTTTATGTAACCAGTAACACTGGTGTGGTTCTTTTTGAAGTGCAGATGAAACAGCATTTCAAGAGCCTCTTCCTTTAATTTTGTGATGTATTCCCTAGAATCAGAGCTAGATGGTAACCATACTTTT
>JAQFJB010000010.1:16770276-16780972 GCA_029874875.1 Naso minor | reverse complement strand
TTGTCTGGGCAGATACAAAAAGTGCTATGGTTTTAATAAATACAAAATAATACAAATAAAATATTCTGCTAGTGTGGTGAAATGAACCAATTAACCTGTTTCCAGAAAAAACAGAAAAGCTTGTTCTCGAAGCGATTTTTCCTGTTCTGTCTTGTTTGAAAACACAACCTAATTTTTAAAACACTATTTAAACATGGAGGTTTACATGGGAAACAAATTGAAATGGTGCAAATACACTAGCAGATGTCTTTACTAGAAAATAAAAAATAAAACACAAAAACTACTCATTTTTACCACACTAACTAGGTCACTGCATGAAAAATGAGCGAATGCTTTCTGGGTTCATTATCATACTGCAGGAATGCCAGTGTGGATGAGAATTGGAGATGAAAGAGTCAGTTTTGCATTTGAGCAGCGATCCTCATTGACTTGCTTTCCCTTGCCTTCCTCTTTTTTTCATCTCATACTCTCTAGCCTCCGCAAATGTCACGGTAAATTCTTTATGCATGTTGATGCCGCCTGCAGTGCTGCACCAAACTGCTGCAACTGCCTCTCTCTTTGGTTATCTATCACAAAAAAGGCACACATTTGTACAAACAAATTTGCACCAAGTGGCCCATATGCTTGCACTAAAACAAAATGATTGGGTGTGTTATAAATCATTAACACTGTTTCTACTGCATCATTCTCCCTCTCTTCCTCTCTTGGAGCTTGCAGTCGCACACACATAGGCTACAGAGCAGAAGGCTCGGCCAATCCTGTGCAGGGAGAGTTAAAAATAGGTCATGTTTGAGAGGAAGCCCCTCCAGGGTATTGAAGGCACTGCTGCAGCACAGTGAGTTTCTATAGCTGCTCTTAACAGCTCATCACTGAAACGACAATCCAATCAAGGAGGAATCCAGTCATTACAGCTACTGGGTCTCTCTCTACTCAAAATTCAACGTATGGCATAAACTGCATTTAACATTTTGTTTTATTCAAACAGATTTCTTGTCTAAGATATCCACTGGCCTCACCTTTCCTCTGAAGATGGCTGATAGACATAGATTCATAAGATGTATCGGGCGAGAGGCAGAACTCAGTAGGCGGTCTGTCACTCAGGATCAGAGATTCACTGTGTTGACTCTGACTCGTCTTCCCACCGAGTCCGCCAGAGTCCTGGATTTGTTGTGGGTGCAGCCCAGAAGCAGCGAAGGACAGCAGAGAACTCAAAGAGGAGAGAGGAGCTACTGAGGCGAGGGCAGCTGTAAAACTACCGTGAAAAAAGCCAGAGTCAGCTGCAGGTGCTGCCCGGTACTGAGGGAACTTCTTCTCTGGCTGTAAGCTTGTGGGAGGAGACAAGGATACCTGCAGGTTTGGGTGATGGGTGTCAGTAGTTAGGGGTAAAGTGGGTGGTGTATGAGAGAATACTGAATGGTAGGAGATGTGGCTGTGGGACTGATGGGGACCTCTGGGCTCAGCATTGGCACGGCTCTGCTCAGGAGTGAGGTTAATGAGGTTCTGGTAGGTGGGGATTTTAAGAAGTTTGGACTCATTTGCGGCTGGGGTCAGATTTAAAAGTGTGTTTCTCTCTGTTCTGCCTGAGCATGGGCTTGTTTTATCCTGCATCTGAACCTGTGTGGGCTTTGGGCTGGTGTGAATTGGATCCATGTTGCTTTTTGATGTACATGGACTTAGGCGTTCTTGACTTCTGCTGGACTGGCTCCACGTGTGTCTGCGGCTGAAGCACTCTGGACTTGGCGTGCATGTTGAGCACGTATCGGAGCTTGAGGGAGCCTCCAGGAAGATGGGGTAGTGGCTGCCCATTGGTGATAGCTGAAGATTTGAAAAGCACTGACTCCTTTTACCCTTGAACTTGAAGCCTGGTTGGGAGCTACCAGACTTACTGCTCTTCTGATTCATGTACTGCTCCAGAAGACAGCCCAAGTGCTGGGTCTGGGGTTTGCCTGCAGGGACCAGAACAAAGGGCTGGATGGGCAGCGAGGTTGGTCTCTGGGCCTTGCTGTAGCGCACCACTGCATTTTCCAGTGAACAAGCTCCTGAGATGGATGTAAAGGATAAGAAAATGTTGAAACAGATGTTAGATTCACCTCATTTTTTCTGGTATTGTATCTCTCTTACAAAACCAAGTAACATAGAAAATAATATCTTATTCACTGCTTTACCCCTCTCAGCAGCATCAGTATCACACTGCTCCTGGTGCAGAATCACAGATGGCTGTGTGGATGCAACACTTTTGCCTTGGCATTTAGTATAATGTGGGCTACACTGGCTGGGACACAGCAAACAGGGTGTGTGGGACAGGTTTTGGATGCTTTCTGTATGTTTCTTTCTGGTGAGGCTTTTTTCAGTGGAGGTGGTGGCAACTTGGTAGTCATAGGTCTGAAACTGAGAGCAGTCAAACCCAGCGCTGCACTGTGCAGAGGAGAGGCTCCTTTCCACTTGCTGGCCTTCCTTCTCCTGATGGGGAGACAGAGAAGATAGAACTGCATCACATTTGCATTTTTTGACATCTCACGGGTTTCTCACTTTCTTGTAATCAAGCCTTCATTGGTAAGTGGTGTGGGGCCTTAAAGGACCTCATTGCTGTTGCCACGTCATTGTCCTTTGTCAACATCCACCACATAGGTTACATAAATCCCACTTATTTTCCCCCAAAAAGCTTTATCTATGAGATATTTTGTTTGTTTACATTTTCTCCTTATACAATATGCGCTAAACATTACAGAAATTTCCTGAAAATGTTAATGTTAATGTAAAAATCCCTCTTCATGCCAATATTTGATATTCATGATAATATTCATTTGATACTTGATTTAATATTACCAGGCGTAATAACTTCCTCTTAAATGTCTCCTTCTCAGGTGAATCCGAGCTCCCCTCTCTCTCTCTTTTCTATCCGCGATTTTTGAACAAATAAATGCAGACGTTCTCTTCCACGTGTCCTATGATGTTTCTACACCCTGTTTCAACATGAAATTTTCATATGCCAAGTGTCTTTATACACCAGGTGTCTTTATATTTGTAAGATTGGCGGCCACAAATTCTCTAGTGCCATCATAAGATAAGAAGCTCCCTCAAATCAGCTTCACAGCCTCACAGAGCAGCTAGCTTGGCTGTAGACTATTCATTTCACTCACGGCTGAAATTACTCAGTGTTTTTACAGGAAGCAAGAAATGGTCTTTATCTATTCAATGACAGAAAAACAGAAGCTGTTCTGGCTGGCCTCACAACCTCTGGAAAGCAAGCTAAGGATAACTGATTGGTTACTGTCTCTGTCTGGAATCAGACCATTGCAGAGAAAAGAGTGACGATGCCAAAAGAATAACGCTCCAAAGAATGTGATCTGGGAGCAAATCAGTCAGGAGCTGCTGGCAGATGTGCATTCAACTCACAGCTCTCAGTTCCGACAGTGAGTTAGAGGAAACCCAAAGTAATAAAAAGTTAAAGGTTGGAATATTTGCTACCCAGTTGGCTCTGTTTCTGTGAGCTGGTTTACAAACGGACAACACTTGAGAGGGATGAACCAGGTTGCAGCAGACAGCAGAGAAAACACGTTCGCTTGAAGTTTATATTTATCTGGATATTTAGCCGCCATCCTTTTCGGCATGAAATCAGCAGAGGCCTCGGTGATGTTGTAGGCATGCGGAGATGTGTGTGTGAGAGAGTGTGGGTGCGTGGGGGGCAATGTCAGTCGGATTGAACACTCTGCTCTCTTAACATGTGCAGTGTGGATTACTTAATCAACACTAGTTAGTGCAAACTTGTAGGACAAGTGTAAAAACTATTGGACAAATTCGTTTTGACTGCTGGAAACTAGGTGAAATTTACAGATTGGATGTGGCACGCTATCGCTCTTAATAATACCCATTCCCCAAAGTGTTGACTAATTGGAACCATTAAAATCTTGACACCAGTGGTTAATTTGTTTCCTTGTGTTTTATAGCGATCATTTGTCCCATTGGAAAGCTCTAATGAAACATGAGGTGATTATGCTAGTAAGTGAGTCTGATGAAGTCGGAGTGAGTCGTAGCGGACCGCACGCTCCCCCAAAACCCCTAATGTCATCAGTCACTGACATTTTCGTCATGTGAAGGCGCCGCGCCCGAACCGTCGTGATGAACAAGACCTTTGCGAACGCTCTGAGGCCCTAAATGGGAGAAAAGTCAGCTTGACCTTTCTGTGAAATCCTTGAGGAGAACAAAGGGAAATATCTTAATTAGAAAGAGATGAAGTTGCTGAGAACACGCATTGATCAGGCAGAAACCACAGCTGTGCAGACGGGCTGGAAGGGGGTGGAGGGGGCATAATGCAAGGTTGTTGTTGGACAATAGTCATGAATCATGCAAGTCTGCTCTAGGATGAAGAATGGAGAAGCTTTCTGTGCAAACTCATTTTTAGACACAGACAACTCCATGGCCTTTTACAAAACGTAATTCTATTTGATTCAATCCATTCTTCTTTGTGTTCAGCAGAAACTCCAGACACAAAACTTTCAAACAAAGTACTCAGAGGCTTCTTTCCGAGGTCAGTCGTAAAATCTGATGCAATTCAACACAGCAGCTCATGCCCGAGTTCTACATCTACAAAGATAAATAAGTCCAGTTTTGATTGAAACTGCCAGAGAGGTTTTAATTGAACTTGAGAGCACTTGTCTTGACAGGAGTGCTTTTATAACAAGGTCCTTCTAATGATTTGTCCAACTTATTTCCAGGGATAGTAGCAACTCATTATAGCAATGCACATGAGGGAAAAAGTCGAACAAGTTCATTTAAAGGTCCTGCAGACAACTTCAGACCATCATCACGGAGAATCTTGATCACGGACGACACAGAGAAACCAATGTCGCTGTACTACTGACTCAGAGGCCTTTGGCCATCTTAGACAGAGGAAAAAAAAAATCACTTTGGACCTGACAAATTTTTAAAATAATGAATTCACAATTATTGTAATTTTTAGAGGGGAAAGCAATGCTTTTATTCCACAGATTTCTAAAAACTCTCAGGATGTATTATTTGTTTGTTTGTTTTTACAAATTATTCCTCCACATATAACTTTTACCAGCATATCCTTTTAATTAACCTAATTTTTTTCCATGGCTGAGAAGTAACTTATTACAAGTAATGCACGTGAGTAAAAAAGTGTTTGCTCTAAACGTAGAGGCTGAGTGTAGAGAGAAGAGTGTATGCAAGGACCACCTCTACTGCAAGAGAAATTTTCTCTTCTATCTGCACTTAAGCAGCTTTTCATCTCTCTATTTACCACAGCGTACATGCATACTGTAAGCTCCTGTGTGGGAATTTTATTGTTACGCTGGACCCAGACCCACATGTTCCTCAGTGCAGTCAAGAGTGTAGAAATGTCGCTTGTAGCTTGTCATGGCTATTGACAGAGACCTTGTAAAACTCACTGAGTCCAGTGAAGCAAGGCTCCAGTCTACCTCCGATTCACCTCCTTGACTCTTGCTGGCCGACTCTGATGTCGTGACAGAGCGCCAGCCGAGCACGAGTAAAACATGTTGTCTCTCTGCTGCTGTAATGCAACAGCGCAAGCTGTCAGGCGGTTCCCATCGCGCAGAGTGAATTTCCATCAACTTGCATCACTGTGAGTGACTGATGTGATTGAGAAAGCGAGTATTTCATTATTGTTACACATCAATTATTGTCGAGAGATTAAGAGCCTTATGAGCTAAGAGGAGATATTTGGCCTGACAGTATTTAGAAGAAAAAACCTGCTGGAGGACCCAGACGCTGCCGGTTTCATCAGACAAACTCTAGAGAGTTTTTGAGGTTAAAAAAAATCATTACGACAGAGTTTCAGCGATTCCGAACAGACGGACAGGGAACGTGGAGATATTGATCTGCTGAGGCTCAGAATAATGTTCAAAGGCATGGGGCTTCAGGGAGCAGACTGGTCGGGTTTCATTAAGTGTAAACATTTTCAAGAAAGACATCGCCTGAAATGAGAGAAATCCAGCGGACGAGAGACGAGGGAGAGACAGACAGCCAATGAGAAAAGAGAGAGAACAATTCATGTGTTTTTTTGCTTCATTCCTCGAGCCATCTCTTTTACTCCGCGGCCAGCTCAGGATAGATGAGCGTGTTTGCTGGATGATGGAGCTTTTTCAGCCTTGCTGGTGGCTGGAGTCCCTGTCCCTGGCTCTGACATGAAACTATGGGCAGCAGCCCTGGGCCCACACTGCCAGAGCACTGTGTGGACAAGGATGAAGCACCCACCGCCGCTTTAGCTCCAGTTCCAGCAACAACACCCACATAAACGGCCTATATGGGTTTTTAATAAGTATTTGAACAAACAGGCTCTTGCGTCTGTTTTTGTTTGATGTGTTTCAAGGGCACAGTGTCTGTCTGGCAGAGTGGGCTTCCACCTGCCACCTAAAACGCGCCGCCGGGATGATGATAACATTTGACTTCGACTGAGGGCTTTGCATCGTGCAAGGCGCGAGTCGTTTCATCTTTGTTTATCAATGTTTTTCCCGTGGTTTTTCAGCTAATTGCAGAGCAGAGTGGCTCGCAGAATGCCTATTAGTGCCGTGCTGAGTTGAGAGACAGGCCAGTGGAAAAAACTGCTCATCACCGAAAAACAAGAAAAACCCACAAGCGCTTGCACACATTTATATGAGGACTAATTCGCTTCTAGTTTCTTCTACGCACGCGCCGGCATACACATGCGCATCCTTATACACACACTGGCATAAAGACAACAGGCCAAGATAAGACAGACAAGCCTTTTGTGTTCGAGCCCACACACAGAAAATGAAGCAGTGCGCACAAGAGTACATCACTGCTGCTTGTGTGTGCGCGCGTGTGTGTCCTCGTATTATCTTCTGCCTGTTGGTGCTGGTGTTTAAGTGCTGCTGAGAAAGAAAGAAAAAGAAAGAAGGGAGAGAGGGAGGGAGGGGAGACGGGGAGGTGAGGTGAGCAGAGATAGAGAATGGTAGAGGAGGGAGGGACGGAGTGGAGAGAAGCCTTGTATATCCACAGTCCCCCTCCACAGCCCAGGGGCAGTGACACAGCAGCAGCTGCTCCTGCTTTCAGAGCCACAGCCGCAGCCATATGAAGTTGCGTTTATCCTCCCAGCAACAACTACCAGCAGCCACTGCAGGCTAATCAGCCCACCAGTCCTGGCTTCAGCCTGGCCGACGGAGTCTGACTTTCCCCCCTCATCTGGCTTGATCTGTATCAGTGCTGATATACACAACAGTTACTGCGCTCGTTCGGCTGAGACACACAACACAGAGGCAATAATGTCCTACAAACGGGTCAGGCGGCCCCATACAGCAGGGTTAACTCTCTGCCATGCTTGCCACCCCTCCTGCACCTCATAAAGCATGAATTTGTGGAGGGCTGGCAAAGGCCGGCAAGTGACAAACGAGAGGGGAATACAGAGAGCGACACAGGAGCGTGCGAGACATGCTCTGCTGGCTTATGTGTGCGTATGTTTGTACGGTAATTAAATCACGAGAGTCTCTGTTTTGGAGCACTGCACATGGAGCCGCGACGAACTCGGGTGCTAACTTCTTGGGCCCTAACTTAATTACAAGCAAACACACATGCTGTAATTACACACAACCGCACCTGCACAGCCAGCGCTGACAAAGGCTATCCAAACAATATTTTCTGCAGGAACAGTTTCAACTTGTGCTAATTAGAGCACTGACAGAATGACCCAATGACGTTCTCTTATTATCCACTGCATGCTTTCAGCCTGGATGGTGCTTTGGCTCATGCAGTTTAACCTTCACTTTGGCTGTAAATAGATAAACAGTACAGCGGGATACTGTCAGCACAATATGTTGCGGCTATTATGATATTATTTTATGCCCTCCAGCTGGATGGAAATCTTCCCATTTTTGCACGTATAGACTGTTATTCTACTTGCTGGATCGCACCATAATCAATTTAAGCAGCATGCAGCTGTGTAGGCAAACATATGGTGACGCATCGTTGCATGCACACACACACACACAGCTGCAGATTCACCCTATAAAGGGCATCTACACGCTCACGCTTTACACGACACACAACCAGGCAAACACATCCAGGCCCTTGATGTACACTTTGCATTAAGCTGTGTCTGGCTCCAATTCAGATCAGCCTGTTTTTCCAGATGCTCTCCATTCGTCATGCTTCTTAACCAGCATGGCAGCGTACAGTCGGGGCCGACAGAAGGCCAAACCTTGTTGTCAGCCTGGGTCCCCGATCTGAACCCAGCTGTCACTTGCATGCTAACAGAACATCAGGACACAAGCGAAAGCGGGAAATGTCATCTTAAGCTCGTAATAAAACATTCTGTGACTTTTTAATGTCCCCTATCTTAAGTGATGTGATGTGACCCTGGTTTAAACCGACAGATGGGTGACTAATTGAAGTAAAAACCAATAAACCATTAGAGAATCTTCGTAAGCCTCCGCAACATCTTCAGTGCTCTTCGGCAGAGTTTCTACAAGTCGCTGGGACTCTGCACAAGTAATGAACAGCATTCTTCAAAATTATTCCCTCATTTGGTGTCCGACTGATAGTAATGGAGAGCACCAACGAACATCTGGTTCCAAAATCTCCCATTAATGTTCAGTTAGATTAAGATGTTGTGAAAAAGCCATTCAAAGCGCCCAGTGAAAAACAATTTCACTGCATGAAAATTGGATTTCCCTCCCAGTGAATGCCAGTAAACCTGAATAATTCCCGTCAGCGAACAGCTGTTTACAGCCTGCGTTCGCCTGCGTCATTCATTGTGGGGAAGGAACCTGAGGCGTTAAATAATCCCGATCCAAACATACAATCAGAGGTCGGGGCTATAAAGGAAATTTTGTTAACTTTTATTTGTTGCAATTGCAGTTATGCTTAGAGGATGTGCTAGTAAAGGCGCCAAGAATCTGGAATTTTTTAGTAGGTCCCTTTAAAGTACTTGAATTTGACTCTAAAACACTATGTGCATGAAGGCAATTATCTAGCTTGAATGTCTATAACTAAGCCTGATCTATACCAGAGATCTTCTTAAAATGGAGGTATTAGTACCTTTCAAAAAGTAGCGTAACCTCTGGACTATTAGTGAGTCAAATCCACACTTATCTTAAATTAGTATTTATATGGCTCACAGTGTTTTCATTTACATTCCTCGGGGCTGGGGGGGTCAACTGCAAAGATCCTCTCCTTCTCTCCAAACCCATTTGTGGGAGTTTTTTTTGTGTTTCCTTCAAATTTAAATGAACAGATGTTTATCCGAGCCTCTTAGCAAATTTAAAGTGCTGTTATCTGTCGAAAATCACACTTTCGCACACTCACATAAAGTGCTCAGTTAGTCAATTTCACTTAATTAAAATCAGTTATATTGCTTGTTTACCATAACATCCACGCAGGAAACCACAGCAGAACTGAGATACACATCAGCTGAAGAGAAAATGGTTCATCTCTGTTATCTGAAATGGAAGTCTGATGCTTTCATATCTCATTAAAACATAATACATACATTAATCCATTTTACTACTGTAAGGCTGGAGGCCTAAAGTAAATGACAGCTTGCGTTATCCCAAAACTCGCAGTTAGTCCAGCAGTAAAATGTTGCTTAGATTTGGTTTAAGAAAGGCGCTAAAAGCAATAAAATACATTAAATAACCACAGCGGGAACACTGGATATATGGCACCACCATGTTTAAAGAATATATATCTTTAAATTTTACAGATATGGCAAAAAAAAGACAGAATGGAAAGAGAAATCTGCAGATTTCATACATCTCCATAATTCAAATCAACCAGCAGTCACGTTTACAGTGACTGTGTCTGTTAATTATCAATTAATATACAATATAAACAGTGTAAATGCTTAATTTCTTGACTCTAAAGGACTCTAAACTTGTTCCTCCTCACTAAGCTCAGCACAAGGAGTGGGAGGGACCCTCAAACACCATATGAACAGAAGCAGTGACAGCATCGCTTTCAGGTGAGCGGTGTGGCAGCAGGCACGGCAGCGCAGACTGAGCAGAGCCCTGTCAGCTTAAGTGCACCGCCATGCTCGAGAGGGTCGCACTGGATATCTGTTACAGTGACAGGAGTTTGCCATGTGAGTGCAATGACAGCATCGAGACGGCTGCCTTCACATGCTTCATGTACCTCCAATTTCGGTGATTTGGAAATTTTCAGGTGAACTGAAGGATTAAGTGTTCATTTATGAGCAGAGGAAATTCTCCTACTTCCTCATCTGAATAAACCGTTTCAAAACCCAGTGGATTATCTGAAAAAATGCATAGCCACAAAGCTGAAAACAAGGCTGTTTTTCTCAGCTACAGGAGAGGTGACATTTTTGTTATACGTGATTTACAGGATTTTTATACTCAGTCAGTAAGCAGACAGTAACGTCTCCCAACCTGTGACGTCTGCATTCCTTAGGTTTCTCTGCCCTTTAAAACTTGGATTAGCAATTTATTCAGTGTTTTATTTTGTATATCATTACGGAACTCAAGAGCAGCCATGGTCACTGTTATCTTTTTCCATTCTGCTATCTCGAGATCACAAAATATTGAGAAGATAACTGCTCCTTTTCCCATGATAACTGGATAAAAAAAGTCTGTTGTTTCCTCTTTTCTAATAATTTTTTTATCAGAGATCTTAAAGGGATAATCTGGCGTAAAATGATCCCAGGGTCTTTTTCTGAACGGACACCTCATCAAAGAAGACATCC
>JAQFJB010000010.1:16733253-16744504 GCA_029874875.1 Naso minor | reverse complement strand
GTATGTTTGAAGGAAAGTATTCTCTTCATTGTCAAATCTTAGATTAAAAGGTAAATAGTGATTTTAAATGGGTACACGTTTACTTTTATGGCAGGGGCCGTCTCATTAGTCACACCAGACACTGAGGTTAATTTGTGTCCTCACAGAGTCGAAAGTGATATACTGACTACTCCCTGGTTGTTTACTGGCTTGCTGTTATTGCTTGCTTTCTGTTGCCAAATAAAAACAAACAAAAAGGTCTGTTTGCACTGCATCTTATATAACATTGGATCACATGCGTCAATATCTGTTTGTCAGTGTCTGTGCTAAGTTTGTCACTACAGAGGTGTTTCCACAGTCCTCCACTGAAGGGGGCACTGTCTGCGCATTTTGCTAAAATCTGAGATTCAATTCTGGGCAAGTTAGATTTGTAACATCACAAAATTCAAAAGCCAGTCGCAGGAAAAGAAACTTGAAACCTCCAGCAGAGTGCAATTGTCAGTGGAGAGACTTTGTATTAGCATAGTTGACATGGTGGAGTCTACAGGAAGCACACCGAACCCTGGATCCTTCCCTTATCAACAAAAAATCCCTGCTCACCTGTTTCAATCAATAATCACAGTGACATGCAGTAGTACCAAATATAATTTCATGTCTCACAACCATGAACGCTGTGTCAGTCACTGCCTGGTCCAAGCTAACAATCAACATAAACAAAGAAAAGATGCTAACCACACTTTTGATACTAAGGCTCAGACCTCTGCTGTGTGTCTAATGTTTTCTTTAAAGCAACTCTATGTAACTTTGACCGCGACCCGTGACTTAAAAAAACAAAACCTAACGATGCATGTTAATACGTTGCATAGAACGGGTCATTTTTCACAGAGAAAACGTCCTCCGGTTTTCCATCTGATGTCCTACGATTGCTCTGCCTCAACTTTGTGATCCTCGGAGGCTCCTGAAAGCAACATGGAGGCTGCCTGCAGATCGAAGCTGCAGCTGCAGCAGCAGGTAGTTGTTCGGAAGAGCTTCACTAAATAAGAGGCTGCAGACAGACAGAGAAGTCGTAGGATATCAGAGGGAAAACCAGTGGACATTTCCTCCATAAAATATGACCTGGTTTTACCAAAATTGCTGTTTTGTGTGACATATTAACGTGCATCTTTTATTTTTATTTTTCGAAGCTTTAATGTAAACTGCCATCTGGATTCAAGATGCTTATAATTGATGAATCCATATTTTCTCAGTGAAGGAGAAAAAGTAGAGGTGCCACCATCCCCTATTTCAAAGCTTTTTTATAATGTTTTGGTAGGAAAAGCCACGTTTAGCGTACTGTTAATTAAAGCGAAAGGAACTTTAAAGGTTAAAACCGCCAAGATGGTTTCCATGTGTTCGACAGCTTACATTTTTGTCAAAAAAGTTCAAGAAAGTTAAATTTCAAGCTTGGACATTCAGCCTCCGCAAGCACATCCACTGTGGTCAATCACATTGTGGTGATTCTATTGATATTAAACCTGCATTACTGGATTTGTTTGGCCACACATACAGCAGACACCAAGCTAAACCTGAATATTTAAAGGACCATACCAGTCTAATTTTTACTTCTCAGTTGTCACTATCAGTGGAGATTCTGGCTATCTTCTACAAATTTTACAGGGCATGTGAAAGTTGCTAGGTGTAGGTAATTCACATTTCTAAAGAGAACGTCTGCATTTGTTTGGTCAAAAAATGCTGAATGAATGAGAGAGGAGCTGGGAGCCAATGAGATAAAAGCTATTATGCCTGGAAAAATAATTCCTTACAAAAGCTAACTTCCAAGCTCAAATATTAGTTGAAGACAGATTTTCACACATTTTAGCTACTTTTTGGAACATTTATTAAATATGGACAAAATGTAAACAAGCATGTATCTCACAGATAAAGCTATTTTGGGAAAAATGGTCAGGGTTTAATGAACCTATGTGGCCAATGTTGACAAAGGATGATAACTTGCAGTAACATGTATATGATATTGATATGATATTTACTCTATTTTTGCTTTCAATGAACTCTTCTGGAAAACATCTCCCTGCAACTGCTAAGTGCTTCACTACTTTCCCAGCCAGTCTGTAACTTTGAGTGTCTGCTGTTTGGTGGTACAGGGCAGGTAGTGTACAGTGAGTTTGTCATGAAGCACCACCGATGAGAGTGGTGTCAGTAAATCAAAACAGTAAAGCAATAACAATGCTAAAAAGGTGCTGAAATGCTGAGATGAGCTGAGAGGAAGTGCAGAGTCAGGGAATATGATTTTGTTGATTTGTCACTACGAGCAACCTCATCCACATCACAGCCATTTGAGCCATTATTTGTATAACGTGTCATTTAGAGCAGCTTTCACTGATTGGCGTCTAATTTCCTGTCTGGAAAGTTTTTTATTTTCCCCCTCTTTCAGTCAAAAAATTGCCAAAGTACTGTAAATGATTTTAATTTACTGACCTTATATTTGCTATCAAATCAACATCTATCGATTATCTCCTTTATAAACCATTCTGCTTGTAAATCGTTTTTGCTGAGCAGCTCAGACAAGCCTCAGTACACAGTCCCATTAACAGACTATGACTGGGACTGTGACGTGTAGAGGACACAGACTCAGGCCCAGCGGAGTATGAACACACAGTATTTGACAGTTCAGGCATGTTAGTCTTTCTCAGCAACTAGCAACTCTGTCAAATCAGCAGAGGAAGGAAGAGTAAATAGGGCATGTTGGGGGAAACATGATTATCTCCGAGCAAGAAACTAGACCAGTCAATAAACACTAATAGATTAATGGAGACAACGGGGGGATGGAGCCCATCTCTAACTCTGGGCATTAGTTTAATGATCAGAAATGCTGAAACAGGCTTCGATTGAGTTCAGCCAATGCATCGCCTGCTGGACCTCTAATGGGTCCATGGCAGGTTTGAACCTCTGCCTCTCTGTATGTGTGTGTATATCTGCCTCTAATTCTTTCTCGGTGTGTCATTTCCCTTCTGGCTGTGTAGCTTCTTATGCTCCTTGTAGCTCACAGGCTCCACAGTGATTGACAGAAGCTGGGAAGGGAGGCAGAAGGGTTATCAGCCCATCTGACAATCAAAGCACACAGTCTCACACAGGAAATAGGCCCAGGAGTCAGGAGCAGAGATTTACTGAAGTTTAATGGATGGTTTTTAACCCTTTTCATCCAAAGAGGCTGACAAATAACACACTCTCGCTTGCACACTCCGTGAATAACGTGAGCAACTTGATGGATCTGGTGTTGTGTGTATGGCCAAATGGCCAAATGGCTTAGAGATGAGGGGAAAAGAACCCATGGAGGTCTCAGTATGGGACCTTCACTGATGTAGAGACCCCCAGGAGAGATGAACCCGCTGCCTCATGTTCTCCCAGCATGGCAGCTTCACAAGCAGGTGGTTTGGCTGATCCTTGAAAATAAGTCGCACTGAGAATAAAGAGAGATGAGCGGGAGGTTGCGGCCAAGAAATCTGCTCACCTCCCAGGAAATCGCCACCATACATTTCTTGCAAAATTGGTCCTTTGATACTGAACCTTTTTTCTTTTTGCCTAACTCATTGTGCTCCTTACTTGCCATTGGCTGAACAATGAATTCTGCAAATTGTACCTCTTTTGTTGATGTTTTCCCTGGACAAGCATGCTGGGCTGGAAATGATCCAGGTACTGGTTGGGAAGCAGAAATTGTGTTCTGTCCAAAGCCTCCAGGTACAGCACTCAAGACAACAGTCAAAGCTGCATATGACGTGCATTGGCCCTTAGAGGCATTTTCTTGTATGTAACAGGTTCTATATGGTGTGTGATTGTAGTTGTCACATAACCAGTAGCATAGCAAAGTCTCCACCAGCGTCTTCGGCCATGTTTTCTTTGTTTAACATTTTGTTGCTTTACTTCCTGTTTTATTTTATGTTTGCGAACCTCTCCTGTTGTTTCATGTGCCGACTTCCTGGCCTCGTGTGTTTCAGCTTCTGTGATTGTCTGCTCAGCCCTGATGTGTTTCACCCATGTCAAAATATCCTTGCCTCCATTTTGTGTTTAGTTTGTGTACTCACAGTTCCCTCTGCCAGTTTGTCTGCATATATTGGTTCAAGCATTTCGGTACTTCACCTCCTGTTTAGTGTTCCTGCATTTTTGGATCCCTGCTCATGTTTTCTGACCTCGCTTCAGTGTTGCCCTTGTCTAGTTTGTTTACCTCATTGACTTTCTTTTGTGTGCCAAATCCTTTTAGATGAGCAAAGACTTTTTAAGATATTACCAGTGGACTGCCTCTAGACTCATGTACCGGAGTCCCTGATCGCCGTGAATCAGTCTGTTCACTGGTACTGTATCTGTGTAACTTCTTCTATTCATTATAGATTCCCATTTATTGGTTGTTGAACATTCTCTGTATGAACACTTCACCGAAAGTATGGCCTGACTGATATGGGACTTTGGGGTGCGATACCGATACCAATATTAGGGAGCAAGAAAATTACGATATCTGATATGTATTTGCAGATTTTGTATATTGGCTGAATTTGACAATCAAATACTAGAAAATCTTACATTTCAACAAACATCAGTGCACTTAACAGTAAACATTTCATGCATTAGTTATTAAATAACGCACTGCCGTTTGAACAAACTAATTATACTATTTTTAATGAAGCATTTTTTCCAGGCTTGAAAAACAGTTTAATATCAGTGCATTCTGGAGAACATAGTCACACAATCAGTCAGTAATATCAACCGATAATATCATCACCAGTGTATGAGTTCGGCAAAGTGTAAACATGAATATAATACAGTTAAATGTACTGACTTTGTTGTATTATATGAAATAGATGAAGCCTTTGTGCTAAAAAAACTCGTCTGACTTTACTAAGCCAAGTAAGAAACTCGTTCATATATTCTTTTCCTGTCCAGACAAAAACGTGCAGCACAGAAATGAATGGCAGCTTCCTATCAATCGTCAGTCAACCTAGCACAACACAACACAATGTGGACTCATGGGGTTTGGTTATAAGATTCAACCACAAAACCAATTCAGTTGTAAAACAATGCAGAAATTCCGCTATCATAAGCACTCAGGAATTACTCCTGCAGAAAAATCAAACCCTTGTCAGAACGTTATTTTTGTGCCATTCGTGTGTGAAGCTTTCAGCCAGAGAAGGATGCCAATGTGGATTTGCTATGGGCCTGAAAACACACAAGCCTTAAACTTTCTTGGCTTGCAGTGAGCAGCAAGTGAACAACTTTCATAGCGAGGAACAGAGAAATGTTTGGAGCGAAGCACATTGAGCACAGAAACAGATCGGCATCTCCAAATGTTCTTGTCCCACAAATCACCAAACAAATCACAATTGTGCTGTTGGCCATGAGCCTCACTTTCTCTCAGCCAGAGACTTTAGCAGCAAAAACAAGCCAGTGCCTCGTTTACCCTGCCATTAGTATGGTTGATAGTGTGCTTTGCATGGCTTTCCGTTAAGAACAGTAGATAAGAAACCACAGAGGTGAACTTTTGTTCAGCTGACTGACTGCTGGTCCCACCTGGGTGGCGTTGATGAGAACTCAATATCTAATAAAAAAGTGATGCTGATGATTAATTCAGTGTATTCTAATCTCTATTTACAAAGTGGTGCCGTTGTTGCTGGTAAGCTCCTATTTAAGTTTTTTAGCAGAATATTGAAGTCAGTCTTGAACTTTGACATTAATCGGTGTCGCCTATACACACATATTAATGGAAAATAACTAATCTTTTTACAAATGTTGGTTCAACATATTGCTCTCTATGCTCTATACTTAGACAACCGCACAGAATAACCGTTGATAATTATATTTCTGGCTGTTTGTTCTTGCATCAGCAGCTCTCTCAGTCGATCTAAAGGTGAGAGAATGCTCTCAATTCAAAGCAGTGGAAAACTTTAATACTGGGGTAAGCAATGCTTGCTGTAGCATGAGACTCTTAAGGAGGCAACTCTGCTGCACCCTCCTCTTCCTGTTTTTGCTCTGGCTTGTTTTTTTCTTTTTTTTTTCTTTTTTTAATTTGTTGTCCCTCTATCTTTTAAGGCCACAATGAGACAAAACGGTTGTAGGGAAAGTTGCAGCGGTGTAAAGTGGTCTGTCTCAGCTTGACTCAAGTCAGTTGATGTTGCTGCCTGCGACTCAGCTTGCCAAGTTGCTAGAGGCCAGTTTCGGATTGCAAGGCACATTACCTGTTGCTCAGAAGCACAGCGCAGAGCAGCCAATAGGAACACGTGCTCTCAGACATGATCCATGATTGATAGAAAAGTGCCGTCACGGTCTTCATTTTCTAAAACCTACGGAACCAAGGAGAGGTGCAGAAGTCTCGTGTTCTTTCACATCATCTGATTTACAATTTGCTGCAAGGTTATGGAATATTTGCCTGATGACACCAAGAATAAACTGCCTCCCCCGCTTTAAGAAAAAGAGGTCTGTTTCTCACTGGGACCACCAATGCTAAAAATACTGTATCACCCACAATGAGACCATAGCCTGATGGTAGATCTGACATTAATCCTCCAGCGGCTTTTCAAAGAGCTGATTTTGTTGGTGCTCTGAATCATATCACATTTCCAAACATTTTATGTAGTTGGTCCTCAAGACACAAATGATGTCTCGGAGGCACAGAGGACTGTTTCGGTACACACTGTGCTTGTCTGTAGACACAAGCGACATGGGAGTGCAGGCAATGCTGGCTGGCTGCAGCACAAATTCTGCTCCAAAAGAGTCTCTGTGGCAGCTCTCTGTACCTTTCTGTTCTTCCCCACTGTCCTCCGTAAGCCACAGCCTCATTTGTAAAAGAAGAAAGACCTCTCTTAACACGCGGTGCCCTTCTTTACGACAGCAAAAAAAAAAACTGCAGAGATTATGTGAGCTGGGTTAATTTGATTTTGTGAGGGAGCTATGAATAATATACTCATCTACTTAAGGTATGCACATTGTGTGGTATATTTGCATATGTGAGAGTGGTTGTGCTCGCTAAATGATTGTGTCTCATTTTCTTTTTGTGTGTTACTTTCTGTGTGTGCACTCTAGCTCTCATTGCAAAAGTAGAAATGAAAGCTTTGCGCGAGCCTGGGTGTGTGTGTCTATCTATCTTAAGTGTGCCAGTGAGAGTGTGTGCATGTGTGTCACTGTGCTCCTGTATGGGAGCTCAGCAAGACAAAGAACCCATTGAGTCATTGCGTGAGACTCCCATTACAAGCAATAGCTCCTATTTTCAGAGCTCCCTCGCTCTCATTATTGGCCCACACTGCAGACAGAATATGGCTGACATTTAGCCATTATGCTCTGCCACGGTCCTAGCCTGCTCTAGCTCTTCTGCACTAATCGACTGTGTTAACGAGCAGGTTAAAGAGCACGCTAAATGGCATTAATGACAGGCTTGTGAATACAGTGAAGGAAAGGAAGATTTAGCATAAATGTAGCTGGTTAAGGGCAGCTCAGAATCAGGAAGTTGGTTTAGCTGGAGAAACCGGGGGCTTTGTAAGTCTCGAAGGATGTAGCGCTGTGCTGGCATGATCTCAGGAGGTTTCAAAGGAGCGATGCACCATCTGACAGGCACAAAGTCCATGGAAAAGCAATTAACACAGAGATGCAGGACCTCAGAACGTAAGGCAGGGGAGCAGAAAGCAGTGTGACATTTGTGTTTGAGACATGCAACTGCGCTGCTCTGCTACCGAGCACGATAATTTCTCTTGTCAGGATGTGATTATCTGCTCTGGGCTTGCTCTGGTCTTTCTTTTCCTCCCCAATTATGGTTCTCAGAGGGAAAAAGCCATCAAGACATGAAAGACATGAGGCCAGAGCCAGCGACGCTTACTTGCAGCCATGTCCTCTCACCATGGGGCGGAGCAGTCGTGGTGGTTTATGTTACTGATGATGCTCTTTTACCGTCTGAGAACGTCCTGCCTCGATGCTATCGTCAGGGCCACCACGGTGATATAAAGGCGTCCTCTGCTATGAGCTGAAACAACCAGGGAAAAAAAAAGTGAGTGAAAGAGATAAAGTGAGAGACTCAGAGAGGGAGGGGGGGGGATGGCTGAGCCGACTGTGCACAGTAACCATGGCAACCCCTTTGACATGCAGCTGCCATACCTGCTGCCAATATTGGAGCTTTACTCAACCACTTACTTTGTGTCTTTGTCTAAACGACATGCGCGGCATCATATATAAACACAGAGCATTATATATACACATTTATAGAAAGCAAATACTCATTATGCGTGTGTGTGTGTGTGTGTGTCTGTGTGTGTGAGAGACTCTGTTCACTCTGCTGGTTTTAATGTATCTTGAGTGCTTGCAGTAATTACGTCTGTGAGCTGGTGTTTGGCAGAAAAAAAAGCTGCTTTAAAGGGAGTTTTCAGACACCTCTCGCTAGTAATTACTTTGAATTATTATGTAGTTTGAACTATGGGTCCCCATTGTGTACATATGTGTGTTTATGTGACTGTTACATGCTGTGCGTTTTCCAGTAAAAAGGTAAGGCTTCAGGGCAGATTTCCAAACTTAATGCAGCCCTAATCTTACCAACAGTTCCTTCTGTGTGGTGTTGCTCTGAGCCGAGGAGTCTGTAGGCTACTTGTACTATCAAAGGAGGATGTCAGTTCTGAGTTGTGCAGAATGACCAGTGGACATCGCCTGAGGGTGGGTGACATCTGCACAGCCTGACAAACTGTGACAAAACACCTGCAGCTTCACAAACTCTGCACACACACACACACACACACACACACACACACACGCACAGCATAAAAGCTAAGCTAAGTTTACTATGATTTATTCATATTATGCACATATGCATGTACTGAACAGCTTCTACCTGCACACATCTGCATGAGCACACACACACACAAACATGCATATCAACATACAGGCACACAGACGGACAGAAGTGCTCTCACTGGGCCTTCAACACCTTGAAAAACACCTGCAGCGATATTTTTCTCCTTTGGGTTTTGCAGAGCTGCTGTGTTTGTATTTTAGTAAAGGTGTTGTTTTGGCCCCAAGAGATGCCAGCAAGCCAATGCACACACACACACACACGCACACACGAACTCGCACGCACCCACCAATACACATACGCACGGACATTCATAAATGTATCCACTCACAAACTTGTGCACGCCATGCAGAGCCAAGAAGGATGCTTCTGAGCTCTGAAAAAAAAGAAAAGAAAAAAAAGAAGTCTGCAGTAGGATTCATTTACACACCAATGAATTAATGATAGTGCTGTCAAAAGCAACTCTCCCCTCACACCGCTGTAAAGCAAAACTCTCCTTACATGTCACCACCTTCTTGTCACTCTGTCTCTTCACAAGATCAAAACCGATATGTCATGCAAAGCAACAACATGTACTTCCTTCTATCTCTCAGTACCCTTCAGCAAACCAGAGGACTTCAATTGAAATGTCAATGATGCCCTTCAGTGCAATTCTTTAGACAATACTCTTATTTGAGCTTTTTGCCGCAGTGGATAATTTGAGCTCTGGGAAGCCACTGACAGAACAAAATGAATCAGTACTGGATTTGAGGTGTAATGACAAACAAATTTTCTTTTGTACTTGGCGTGTTTACAGCATGAAAACACTTAATTCTCATCTGAGGCTTGAGGAACAAACCTGAAAAGTAAATCAGTGCTGGCGTGTATCTATGTGTTTCCTACAATATAAGCTATGTCATATTGACTTATATAAATCAAAACAGTGCTAATTAGTGCTTCTGTACAAGAATGTCTGAACTCCCAGATTTACATCTTCTAATTTAAATAATCTTTGATGCAGTGTGCAGGTGGGAAAGACAGATGGAAGGGTGGATAATAGTCCCTTTGTGATTTCCAAGAAATTATGTCAAACATCAATGATTTTACAAGTGAAAATTGAGTGTGTGACAGACAACTGTTTTTATCGCCCAAACATCTGCTTTCACACAGAATCAAAACAAGACAGTCTCTAGATAGCAGAGGTTGTTTCTTCAGTGTGAGGTCATGGTCAGAAAGGTCAGATGGATGAGGTCATAAATTTTGTATTTTCAACATTTTTACAGCATCAATGCTGTTGTACAACACTGATGCAATGCCATGTCTTCCAACATTAAAATACTAACATTCAGACAATATTATTTCAGTGCGACTATTGCCAACTTTCCCAGCAAATTTTTTAAAATGAAACTAGGCCAGGCAACATTTTAGGGGTTTAAAACCTGTTTGATATAGTGGCCAGACTGTGTAATTAAATGCCACATGATGCACAGGGGCCCCAAAAAGACTTTCCCATGAGCGTGTAGGCCTATTGCGAAATAAATGGCTGTAAAACAGTGGATAAATTAAGTGTTACAACCCCACTATGTTAGAATTCTATCCATTTGGTCAAATGACATTTGGAAAGAAGAGACTCAAGATTAAATCATTTTATCAACAAGCAAGTTAACGAGAGGCTAAACTGGAAGTTAGCTAGCTCTGGTGAGGGAGGTCAAATGTTCCTGCCTTTGTGTATCACTGAGCAACTGCCATATGAATTAAAGCTGAGGTTGGTAATTCTCTTTAGAAGCATTTATTGTCATATTTGTAGAAAACCTCTTACTAGCCTACTGGCAATCAAAATACAAAATGCTCTCAGGAAAAATTCCATTGTCTGCCGCTACAGCAAGACTATAATGCATACAACCAATCAATTTAGAAAAGTGATGAAATGGTAGCAATCTTACGATGTCATGTCTGTTTTTCACATTAATTATGATAATGTTTGTTGTTTTCATACTGGTGAATGAGGTAATGTAGTTGTATGAGCCCTGAGGGGAGGGGGTGGGTTTTTAAATCTTGCTAGCTCTCCAGAATTACCAACCTCAGTTTTAATGGGCCACGCCCTCTGACACTGTATTCAGTTCTTCATACATCTGTGGGTTTGGTCTATATATTTTCAGAAAAAAGCAGATGCATGCAACTTGCTTGATTGTGGATGTAAAAAATATATATTTGAGGTAATACAGAAAAAATAATTATTAAAGAAAGGGCAGAAAGTACAGAGCTCTGGACATGACATGGAGAAAAAATAAATAAATTGTGGCCACGAAACACTAATTCGTTCCCACGAAATAATAATTAGTTCCCACAAAATAATAATTCGTGGCCACGAAATAATAATTTGTTCCCACAAAATAATAATTCGTTCCCACAAAATACTAATTCGTTCCCACAAAGTATTTATTGCGGCCGAGCAAATCGAGCGCCCCTAAACTGCTGTAG
>JAQFJB010000010.1:16623042-16634153 GCA_029874875.1 Naso minor | reverse complement strand
ATATTGCGTTTGAGTGCAGTATTGGAAGTGTAGCACCCTCCCTATTACCAAGGTACAACTTAAACCATCCGTCTACAGGATGTAATATCTCCCAGCAATGAGTTAGTCACTGATACAATGGAGGGTTAAGTGTTCTCCGCTGTCTCTGCAGCATCAGTCAGACATAATTTATCTATAGCTTGCTGGTTGCATGTGGGGAGGAGTGCGATTTTTACGACTATGAGCCTGAGCCTCTGGATTTTGTGAGTTTAAGGGGCAGGAGGATGGTGTGGTCTTTTATCATTTTGGGATTCAGAAAGTTCAGTTGCAGCCTCTCTTTGATGCTTCCTCAGGCTCCGTGAAGCCCAGAAAGGAGAAAAGAACCAAACACTCTTTAATACTTAATGTTCCCTCTTCACTCCCTCCTTACTCTACCTTTGTCTTTGTCCCTATTCTAGCCCCTTCTTGTCGTTTATTAATATCAGATTTCTTTTCTGCTCTAGTTGTAGAGGAAATCCTTTTGTTAAGAGACGTTGCAGCTTCACCATCCTACTTGGCTTGTTCAGACTGTGAACACTATATGATGTCTTGTCCAAACCCCAAAACCTGCTTTTCTACATCAGCACGCAAGTCGGGTTTGTCAGCATTTTATCAAATATGAAACCTTTTGAATCCACTCACTACCCCCTAGCTCTGATTACCTATTGTTTGATGAGAGGTGAGTAATAGAGTTTTTAGTAGTAAGCTACCAAACGAGTTAAACTAGTTCATTTTCATAATTTGTAACTGAAACCTGGAAAGGAAGTGAGCAGCTGAGGATAAACATGTTGATAGTTGTCCTGAATTTAACTGTCTTTTCACTCAACCATAATCAGCACTTTTCTATATGTGTCCCACTGCCCCTGCAAGCTTGCTCAGTCCTCCTCAGCTTCGTGAGAGTGACAGCATTGGAATTCACCTATGGCAAAGCCTATAGCAAATCAGCATGGGACCGTTTGCATCTGACATGCCTGATATGTAGTGCCGTGTCACCTCCTCCCATTCCTCACTTGTGGCTGTGGCACCACCCCCAACCACAACCCCTTTGCTTCTTATTGTCACTGCCGTCAACGCAGAGGGGACTTTAAACGGCCCACTTGGCAGACCCATTCCTCAGTTTTAGCTGTGGTCTGGGAGAGCAATAACAACATGCCAGTCAGACATAAGAGCCCCTAATAGGACTCAATGAGATGACACAGCAGTACAGGGCCTATTATGCTGCTGGAGTTGTGGGACAGACAGGGAGAGCAGGGGAGGGAGAGTGCGAGAGCAAGTGACTGACCACATGCCAAAACATGATGAAATGTTCTTCAAGGAAACGGCAGGAAAGTACGACAGCAGACTGGATAGACAGGATGGAGGCAGTTTGAAGCAGTGAGATGTATGTTGTCTGTCTGTCGGAGACCCAGAGCTAGTTTTGACGAGGATCTGGGAGGCAATTCATGTGATGCCAGCCACACTACCAGGTTTTCAAATGTGCATCTGTAAAATAGCTGTGTGACAAGCCGCTCCAGAAAGAGAAAACAGCCTCCACTAGCCTGGTTTTTACTTTTCTTTGATCTCGTGACAACAGCGAAGAATTGAAGTTGGCACATCAACTCAGTGAGGAGATTTAAACACTGGGTGAGTGCTGTGCCTCCTCACTTTGATTTGTGGAGTAATTGAAGGATTATTATAGATGAATCAAGTGTTATGGTTGTCCTCCAACTCTTGATGTTTTAACAAAAACCATAACAGTGCAACCACCTGAACCACTGTGCTGTCACATCAGAGGAGGAATGAGACGAGCCGTAACCCTGCATGGCACACTCACTCATCATTATTCCACACGCACAGCAAAGAAAACCTATTATTGAGATAATATGGCACCCTATAGTCGATACAGAATAATGTGCCTTTTCTGCTTTGGGAGCTAATAACCTGTTCCCCAGCACCTGTCCCACTGACTGGTGAAGTCTTTACAGTATATAGGGGGTCAAGTCTGGCCAAGTTCAAGCTGTGAGGGCTTTATCTATAAATTTACCCTTTCATTTGAAAGATGACTCATCCATTCGGTTGAAATATCCATATCTTCCCCACTGATTTTTTTCTCTTTTACGTTCATAGCAGCATCATCTGCCTCACCCGGTCATTACCGACCTAATTGAGGCACTCTTCAGCCATGTTTATCACCGTGGCAACGTTGCCTCTGCAGATAATCATTGTCTTGTGGATTAGCATAACAACAGAGGAGAGGCTTTGCTTTAATTCCACTAACACTGGACCAAGCTCCTTTGTGTCAGCTCGCCTGCCGGGCTTGCCTTAACTGGGATTAGAAGCATGAGCTGCTAGCACCTACCAGGCCCCCATCCGTCGCACTCGAGCGAACCCTCTTTACGTCCTTAGAGACAGAAAATCTCAATTTTTTACCATTGCATTATGAACTGTGCTGCAGTGCTAAACGTAAGCACAAACTTATGTTTACTCACTGAAAGCCGAAGCAGTTACAGTTATGCTACATTACAATTGAACAGGAAAGTCGGGATTTCCTGGTTCCTACTTGGAAATTTCAACTTGAACATCCCCCTGAAGTAGGGGTTTAAGAAACCATTGAGACATATCAATATCATGTTATATATTTGCAATACTGTATCAATTTTCCAAAACACTAAATGGTTTTTTAATTATTAGTTGACATGCTAAGATTTTTGGCTGTGATTCATTTTGTTTTTTATCTTTTTTTTAAATTGCAAAAAATTGGCAATATATCGCCTCGCTTATAGTGTTGCAATATATCGCAAAATATCGTATCGTAGCCCCTGTATCTTGATACAGATCGTATCGCCAGATTCCTGCTAATACACAGCCCTGAACTCAAAGTCGGGAAAATCTCACCATCCCCCACTTCGCAATCCAAGATCACTGAACCACACATCAACAGTAGAAAGCAATGAAATAATATACCGTCTATCAGTACTTCTGTCTTATCTGTAGCTATGTAAATCAGACATCTTCAAAGTACTGTCCGATCTCTGTCTGTGAACTTGCTGCTATGTTTTCTATATGCAGTATACTCTTTACTTTACTCTTTACGTCTTTAACCACAAAAATCTGTTGAAATCAAGCATGTACAAATCAAGCTGTCAAAATGTTCGGTGAATTTCTTCTAACAGGGTCTGAAATTAACACTCGCCACACACCGAATGTGGGTAGATTTTTTGAGGGGGGTGTAACTTTGTGGGGCCAGACTTTTTTGCGGCGAAATATGAAGATGTCTGTGTTAGAATGACAGAAACAACGTTATTCTTTGATTGTTTCGCAGCAGATTAAAAGCTTGTGCTTGAATACTGCGGAGACAAACATCCCTACTTTTGATTTAATTTTCCTCCTCTGCATTTTTCCTTCCAATCGGCAGATGCATTGTTGAGGAGCTGGTTTGGAACGATTCAAGAATATTTTTTAAAATAGCGTTATGCACGTCTGTAGATGCCACTTTTTATTCAGAAGGTTTTCAGCAAAGAATATTATAGTCTAAATCTACGTGCCTTGATAATGTAATTCTTAATCCAGGTTGCAACATTTAAAAAAAATCTCAATAAATATTTGATTGAAATTTCTCAGATTTGTTCCAGAAAAATGAAATCTTGCAGGACATGTTGAGCAGTATCACATTTTTCTTAGGTAAACCCTGACATCATGATGAGGTCTTTTGTCTAAAATATTGAGATTTATAATTTTGCCCTATTGTTTTGAGCATTTTAGATGATTTTGATTTCTATGTTTGACAGCTGTATGTTCCTCAACTGTGAATGAAAAAGCTTTGCATTAAATTTTGATCGCGGTTTGATGTGGCTTTGACTTACAACTAAACATTTAGCCCACTGAGCAGAAAATATTGAGATATGTATTATGAATCATCATTCAGCCTGAAAAAGCTGAGGTCTGATTTTTGTTCAGTATCACCCAGTCCTACCTGAAAGTATCTTTGTTCTTGAATGCATGCATGACCCTGCAACACTTCTGAAGTAACTGCGTGTGAAAGAACAGGCTTGAGTGGTTCAACTGAACTAAATAAAACTGTCATCCTAACATGTTTGGGGGCAAAAGCATTCATACCTGTCATAGTAAGGCATAGTAAGTATGCGACGCAATGAATGGTTCAAATGGAGGTTGCTGTGCACACTTTCAAACAGTCTTTCTCTAGAGGCATTTATGGTGTCGCACTAGTGCCTGAACGTCACAAAAAAGTGACAGGACTAGTTGTGCGAAGATTAAAAGAGCAAGGCCAAATCCTCCCGATATCTCCTGACCAATTGCTGCTTCAAGTGTGCATGTTTTTCGGATTGTTCGGAAAATTTAAAAAATTGTCCGATACAGCCGCTGTAAAGCAGACTTTGGAATGGTATGAAAGGTATGAGGGATGGAATGTCGTTGCGGTTCAATGAGTGTACGTGCATTTTTTTTTTTCAGGCACACTGACACCTCACTCTTTGATTCAGTTATTAACTACGAGACACCCAACTGTAACCCAGAAAACTTGAAAAATACCCCAGATTATTTAATAAAATGTGACCTGTTAGACTGGCATGCAGAACTGCTTGGCCGTTTTCTCATGAGAAACAAGTCACAGTTGGTAGCAAGTGGGTTTGGTTGGCGGCGAGTGCTGGGAGGCGTGTAGCAGGAGCCTGCCATGCTGTCCTGTTCTGATATGTCTGTGCAGAATAGTATGGGCTCCGTGGGAGTCAGGTGTAACCACTTGTCTGTTCCTTCTAGCTGAAGAGCATAGAGGCAGAGAAGTGAAAAGGAGAGGAAGAGGGTTGGAACGGGGGCAGCTGCTGACCCCGTAAACACAGGGGATTAATTGGAATAATAAAGGGGGTCTTGGAAGTGCTTTACTAATATGAGTGGTAATTTAAAGACGCTCTGTAAAGAACAGTCAGCGATGTATGGGTGGGCGCTGTGTGTTTAAGCGAGAGCAAGAAAGATCCACACATCAACAATCTCCATGGAGGATTCCTGTGGTAAAGCGTTCGCAGCTTCTGAAGCAAACAAGTGGTGAGGCGTGCAAAAGGAATTTCAGGCCTTTTCAAAAAGATGACCACACCATTGCAAGGGAGCTCCTTTGAAAAATTATAGAGTCTATATGCTTCTGCCACAGACAGACTGACACACATACACGTACACAGACTCCCTTGTTTCATAGCCGATTTGGTTTCCTGAACTGTGGTTTCACGTTTTATATTGTGGCTGACACTATCTATGCTTGCACTCCTTTGCCAAGCTTCTTTCAGAGCTAATATGCTGTTTTTAAGGTTACCAGCCCACCAGCCAGCAGTGTTTAATTCAGTTGAACTTATAGTGTCAGTACTTGGCAAGGCCACGGCGACATCACATAGCCAGTAGCTCTGGATAACATTTCTTTTTTTATCCCAGCGACTGTTGTGGACACTTGTGATCATTCCGTGACTCATGTTTGAATCCAATGTGAACAAAACAATAATTTGGAATTCAAATAACTAACAACACTGTGGGCTACTTGTATTTGCCTCCAGTGTGGTGCTGTTTACAAGCGGGCAAGTGGTGGTGGGGGGAGGAGGGAGGGCGAGTGGTGTGAGGCAGGCTGCTGGAGCAGGTGACATCTGTGACCCAGCACAACAGCGGTGGATGCCGGACACATGCTCCTTCCTCAAAGGCTACTGGCACCCTTTCTGCCTCATTGGGCTCATGCCCACATGCACGGCCCGGAACACACACACACACACATTTGAAATACTTCATTTGAATAAATCCCCTGCACATAAGGTTATCTTGAGGCTAGCGTGATTCAACATACCTTTAGGATATAAAAGCTACTGAAATCATGTCCCTTACATAGTCTTTTTGTCTGTTATAGCGACTAGAGAGACCTTTTCTCTCTCTCTCTCTCTCTTTCTCTCTCTATCATCGCTGACTGTTGACCTACACTCTACAAGCTGTTAACAGCTACTTTGTGAACATGACAAACTGCCAAACATCAGGATCATCGGCTTAGCAAAATATGACCTCTCAATATGTACTGCTAAAAGCTGATAGTAGGTCAGTTTTTGTTTTTCACACAAATCTAATGGAATGGCCGCTGCTCTCTGCTTCACTGATGTAACTACACACAAACTGAAACACACACAAGGTCCAAAATTAACACCTGACATGCACCAAATGTGGGCAGATTTTCCGTTGAGAGAGTAAATGCTCAAAGTCTCCACCATGTTCTCATGTCATGCACTGGCATTGCCCACTGTCCTCTGCGGTCTGTGCAGCTGCTCAATTACGGCAAAAATCACAGTCACGACTATTTTAGTCCACATTAAGATCACGATTATTTGACATAATTACTCATTGACAACGGTAACGTAACCTTTAAAAACAACTCTCTAAATCTTTTGTCAAAGTATATTTCCTTAAACTTTATTGATTCCATTGAAAAACAAACATTGTGTAGAAAAAACTATTATATTACTAATAAAATCACAACAACAATAATAAGAATAAGCATAACAATGTTATTATTATAATTCTGACTATATAACATGATGTGGATTATTGTCATTTTTACTTAATACATAAAATATGAAAAAGTTCAGTTGAAAATGCAACTTGTGTATTTTGTGCATGAACTGGTTTTGTAACAGAACAGATAGACTCCAAACCCACATCTTTTTTTTTTTTTTTTAAATAGCTAAGTGCATGGGCGTTCGTTTTGGCCGGCACAAAATATGCTTGGCTGGTGAGTCAAAACCTTAATTTTGGAAATTGGACAGTCACACACACACACACATCACACACTAACTGTACGCACGTGCATGTGCCCACCTAAATTGGAACCAGCTTCACAAAATGACATCAGATGATTGATCTTGCTTGCTGAGTTATTAACCCATTATATTTACCAAGCCATTAGCTGCCTGATAATTGAACTGGTAATTAAAACAAAGGCCTTAGTTTCCTCCCATCGAGTCTCAAAGTCCCCTCACTGAGCTGAAAACCATTTTTAACAAGAAAGAGCCAAATATTAACACTCCATCATTTTTCCTTTCATCTCCATTCCCTGGAAATGTCCAATATACTGCATTTTCAGATTCACATGTAGGTTGTTTTCATTGCAAGTATTACAGTCTTGCAGTATGTCCAAATGTGTCTTTGTGTAATCTTCTTCTAATACAGCTCCACATTGATTTAAAATGCAGTTTTACATCAGCTCTCCCCTTCCATATTGCCCATCCTTTCTCCTCCTCTCTCCCTGGAGGGAGTGCAGTTCTCCTCCTGGTCTCTTGTTGCATTCTGATAAAGCAGACTCCCTCTGATGTCTCTTATCTCCTCTCATCTCCTGCAGTAAAGACAGTCTCTGTTTGTTTTATGCTTCCTGCCAGTTTTTCCCCTTTTCCATCCGTTTTCATTTTTTCTTACCCCTCTTAGGTGACAGCCAGTGCCTCGCCTCAGTATCGGGTGCAATGGATCAAAATTGTCAGAATAACTTAATGGCGTTCTAACCTGCCTCCTGACCCCCGCTGTTTATCAAATTCTACCCTCTCCACACCCTCCTATTCTGTGAGAGGTATAGATTTGTTGCTCCATATCTCTGGCAGTGCAGCGCTCTGCTTGCTTGCTGCCGTTGACAGAGAGTGTGTCCAGTGCAGGCTACGCTTGGCTGCATGAGGGTAATGCTGCTGGGTAGCTCAGATCCAGCAAACAAACAACATATATTATATTGGAGGCAAGGAGAGTGGTTGTATAGCCGCGGGGGCTTCACTCTGTATGTGTTTGTATGCATACTAGTGTGTTTTTGTACATGATCGTGTTAGTGTGTGCACCGACCTACAATGAAGGCAGCACTACAAGAAGCAGCAGACCCAGACTGTCAGACCTGCTCCAACCATGCTCAGGGCTGCGGTGGAATAACAGCAAAGTCCAACTTGCCAGAAGAAGAAACAGTCAAACACGGCAGCACAGAGTTGTATACTCTCACTGCAGCTTTGCATTGTTTGTTTATGTGTAGGAACACAGACGTAAACACAGCCCTCTGAAAAAAGGAAATGAGCTGACATTATGAGTTAAGCGATCAGTCAGGCAACAGGAAATTAGGCAGCAGTTATAATTGTTTAAATCTTTCTCAAGCGAAAAGACCAAAATGCTCTGTGTGTAAAATGTAAAGATGCGCCACTCTTCTTTTTATTGCTTGTTATCCGGCAGATGCTTAATAGACACAGTAATAGTCTGAAATCAGTAATGAAAATAATTATTAGTTGCAAACCTCAATTAAATATCTTTGGGTTGTAGAATGTTGGTAAGACAAAGGAGGCCATTCAAAGACGCCCCTTGGGCTCGCAAAACAAGCGTCTTACACTATTTTGTGACATTTTAAAGAAACAAATGATCAACTGAGTGTCTCAGTTACACAGTAACCTGAGGAAAAAGGAGCAGCTCCAGTGAAAAAGCAGCATTGTCAGCTGTTAGAATGCTGACATGAATCAGGAGTCAGTTGACCATAAAAGTGAAGACATCCTTCAAACAAGCTAAGAAAATAATGCATCAAAGTGATTAATTTAGAAAAAGCTGACTGCAGGTTGCTGGCAGAGAGAATTGGGGGGGATGAAGGGAGTTGTCTCTGCAAAGCAAAGCCATGTTTTTTAATATTTAATAGAGGTGCATAAAACCACACAAATAAGCTGAGTATTTGATTAAATGGCTGCACCAGATAAATGAGAGTGCATCAAATACATTAATTTACAAAAGGTACCTCCACTGTATACCTGAAGTCCTGTATTTTCATTTGTGTCATTTTCTACATGGACTGTAGAAAAACAAAAAACGAAAAACGAAAAAGTAATCAGGTCAGCTATCTGATGTAGAATAATTTTCAGATGTAGAATATGAGTTTGAAGTTGCTTTGGCTCTCTCAACACTGCAGAGTTCTGCTAGTAAATAACAGTAAATATTCAAAGCAAGATAGTCTTTAAACCGGCAGAATTTCTCAATTTATATGTAGGGATAAAATTCAATATTGAGCACCATGAAAAAAGCTTGTGATGATCCTTTTTTTGCCACATCACCCAGTCCCAGCACTAGTTGCTTTGTTAAATTATCACCCCTGATGTTACAGACATCCTCATTGCGCCCTGGCTCACTGGACCCATTTGCCCAGGAGTTGCTGCCCAGCCTGACCGTCCACTCTGTGGAGTCCAACCAGTGCTGGACTTTGTTTTCCTTCGCTAAACCTAACCCAAATGTCTCCTTCTGTCCATAAGAAACACCTGAAATTAATTTTTGCAGTATGTTTACTGTTGGCTTTAGCCAGAGTGAACTTCAGAGAAGCATTCCACATCCATGAGTCAGGGAATTTTGCTCATATTCTCATCCTTGAATTTTTCTCTCTCTGCTACACTATTGCAGCCCTATTGTTAAATGTTCTAGGCTTTCTGTGACACAAATGGCTCATGTCGTGTGATTTAATCTCAAGGGAATGCTAGTTCTGTTTGGAGACGTCCTTGTCAATATGATCTGACACACCTATATGATACGTTATTTAATCATTATATATCTTTCTCTACATCTGTCACTGTTTCTAACGCTTCCATTTCTTGGCCCATTTTCTTGTCACTTGGTTTGTTTTATAAATGCAGGCGACAGACGGATATGCACCGTTATATTAAGCGGCTGTACAAACACACCCTCTTGAAGTTTGTAATATTCTTTGTACTAAATTCCTCTCTGTGTGTTTCTACACACGCACACACTGGCCGGAGATCAGGTGTGTGCATGAGGTGGCAGTCTGCTCTCTCTGTTAGGTCCTCAGCTCCCACCGGCCCTCCAGATGGCCGTGGTGTTGGCACCACACCTTTAACATGCATGAAATATCCCTTCATCCTCCAGCCCCCGCCCGCTCTCCCTGTAACACATTACACAATTACAAATCAAGTGAAAGATGTCTTGTGTAGAATTCTCATTAGCATTTAACTGGCAGTGATTATAGTTTAGGGATATCTGGTGCATAGGGTTATGAAATTTAGAGGTTAAAATTCAAACAATATAGGAGAAAAAAGAATAAAGAACATTTTATTGTGATACTAGGATTTCAAAAAAACAAAAACAGAACAAAACTGTGAAAGGTTATAGTTAAGTGTCAGAGGAGTGGTAGTAGTCTTAGAAAACATTGTTTCCTTTTGTGATGTTTTGACATTTTACATGCTTATTGCTGTATTTGCTGTTTAACGTAAAATAAAATTAAATAAAAGATTGAAATCAGGTCAAGACCCATCATCAGTTAAAAGCAATTTTTGTGCCTCCTCCATTATCAGCTCATCAGCCACCACTGTCTTCGAGCTATAATATGTCATTTTTTCACATAAATGCTCCTTTTTACCTTTTACTATGAACCCAGTTTTCAGGCATTTGTAAAGATATAGCCATGTCCTTCCACAATCAATTCTGTGCCCCAAAAAAACCTTCAGTGCTTGACGTATTCCGCTCAGCGCCATTTATGGAACAAGGCAGACGATTCGAGTATTGAACGGCTCAAGGGTAATACATAGTGTATCTGCCACCAAGGCTATAATGTCACAAAACGTGACTCAGATAAAAGGACAGAAATTGACCAAGAGGTACCCATCACTTCCACCAACATTCAGACGTCTGTCACCAGTGGATTGAAGATTCAACAGACTAAACAGGAAACTAGACGGAGATTGAGTAGAGTACATTGCTCCACCTTCACCACTGTTTTGCACCTTTTCTTTACTCTTGACCCTATTCATTGACCTTGACCAGAGCAAATTCTTGACCTTCTACTGTTGTCACATATAACCTTCCCATAACGGTCAATAAAAATCTGTCCAGTACTTTTTCTGAAATCCTGCAAACAAATGGGCAGACAGAAGATTAGACAAACTTCGAAATGTCCAAATATTGAGCTCTGAGCCAGTAAAGCTCAGAACTTGTCACACTATCCTCAGCTTTGGCTTGAGGAAAGTAAATGAAAAGTAAAGAGTGTGGAAAAGGCAAGTTTTCTAGGTTTAGGACAAATGGTAACGTTCCTTAAAAACTCAGTTGTTCAACAAAGTTACAAACCAGATATGACAACC
>JAQFJB010000010.1:16602417-16613385 GCA_029874875.1 Naso minor | reverse complement strand
TTGATGCTTGGTTTTATGTGTAGAGACCCTAGTCATGCTACTGAAGGCGCATGGTGCTATTCTGAGCAGTATTAGTTCTTAAAAGAGCCGGTTTTGTAAGCGTGTTGCGCACCGCCCTATATCGATGCACGTTAGCCGTTTTTGGGCCGTAGCTTTGCTCCGGTCAAACCCGATACAGGTCGATGAGCGAAAAAAACTCTCTGGATGTCTTCTTTGATGAATGTCCGTTCAGAAAAAGACCCTGGGATCATTTTACGCCGGATTATCCCTTTAATTCACCAAAATAGTGATGAAATCAATATTTAATAACAGCAGCTCTGTTGAGTGCTTGTAACAAACGAGAGTTTTTCATTTAGCTTTTGAATGGTGTCGATTTGAGTTGGATTTTAATCTGCTTCGATTCTAACTTCTGTTTGTCTGTTTGTTTTTCTCGATAACATGAATCTACAATCATTATCAGTTAACTCGCATGTAAAAATCAGCACACAAGAGAACGCTGCTTAAACTGCTCATCACTCTGTTCTCATGTGTGATTAGAATTCAGCCTGAAACAAAGTTTAAAAAACAGCCTGATTTATCGTCAGTTTTCCCTCAGTGCAGTCTGTAAGGATGTATTGTTCATGATACACATTCAAACATCGTCTTCACAGCTTCTTTCTTGCAATAATCAAATTTAGATTATTTACAGTGTCAGCAGTTAATCAGGTGACTGCTGCTTGTTGAGACAACTGAGGACACTTGATGATGCAGAGTGAACAATTGTCTCCATGGCAACACTCCTTTCTCTTTACACTGCATCCTGCTTATCGCACAAAGGCATGATGGGAACAGTAGTGACTCTTTAAGGAGCTTTAGCAAACCTAGTAAGATACATTTAGTCGCCTTGAACTCACAACCTCATCACATGAGCCTCTTCAGCTTTTTTTGACTTATGAATGTTTGCTTCAAAATTTTTGAAGAAAAAAAAGTCAAAAAGCTTTACAGTTTTTACAACTCTGAGAAGTTCGATATGTTTTCTGACTTTTTTCCAGCCTTTTTTTAATAGTGAAAGGCATAGTAGTTTTTATAGTGGCTTGTGGGAAATTATTACAGCCACTTTCATTTTTTTCTGACAGTTTCTGGGCCAAACAGTTGGTTAATTAATCAAGATCATAATCGGCAAATTAATTTAAAATAGAAATAATTTTGTGTTGCAGCACTAATACAGCACACAGAGTGGTGAAGGGTCCTTTAACCGTGATAATCTAGATTGTTGCCAAAGTTTTTCTTGAATGAGAAGTTTAACATGATTAACTGAGATAAGCCTGAGCATAGGGAGGTAAAAATGAGCCAAAAGGTCTGAAGGGTTAACTGGTCATGTATTGGACTCAACTTATTGGTAATTGATTAGAAATCAGCTGCAAGTTTGAATTACTGTAACATCAGGAGTCTGCCGGCGTCATCAGTCTCTCTGAGGCTGAATTAAACCTGAAGTCTCTGCGAGTTTTACATCAACAGCTCTGACCTCAATAGATAAAAATCCGACGAGCCGTGAGCGTAACTAAAAATAAAACAGACTTATTGTGGGACTTAACGAAGGCCTCCTCAGTGAAGCTCGCCACCTCACAGCAGATTCGTATGAAGGACTGAAGTGTTTGGAGCTGAATGTGTGAAAAGCTTCATGTGTGGGTTACTTCAGGGTTCAGCAGCAGGTCAGCAGCTTCGCCTGAGGACGTTTTATCACTTCAGCACAACAGCAGAAACTCCAAACCTACAAACAAGTGGAGCAGCTGTGAGGTTTTGAAGCTACATTCAAACTCTGAATCATCAGAAATCATCCTTTACTGATGGAAACAATCAGTCATCTTCCCCCCGGCTCATCCTCAACTCCTCCACTCGAACTGAAGCAGCAATAAAACAAGAAAAACATTTGAGCTTCGATTTCAAAGTCAGAGTTCTGATTCTATCAATGGTTGAGGTTTGACTTTACTTAAGAGATTATCTACAGGAAAACGAGACAACATTTCTGCACTTCTATCTCCAAAGTCTTGACCCAAAAATAATCAAGTTGCAGCATTTGCAACCTGGGCCCTATTTCCCTATGTGTGTGCGCGTGTGCGTGTGACTGATGAGGAAAACTATTTTAGAAGTTGGTCCAGTATTGATGTAGGGTGATGCAGCCGAGAAAAAAGCTAGAACGAGACAATGGACAAAGTTTGTTCGCTAAAAGTTCTTGTTTTCGCCACTAACATTCTCAGATCGAGTGTCTCTCTGCAACATTTGAGATCCTCTGAGAATGAGACTTCAGAGCAAGATTTGGTTTCACACAACTTGGAGCAAGTGAAGAGCAATGCTTTGCAGCTGTTGTCAGAGACTTAAACTATCAGTCTGAGCCGCTCAGTGGTGAAAAATTTTAGTGGACGAACTTTGAAGCTGCAAATTAAGAATCCTGTTCTAGCTCCTTTCTCAGCTGTTGACTGCATCGGCCTCCCTCAATGCTGAACCAAACTCTAAACTATTTGTCCCCATCAGTTACACACACATTAGAAAATAGGGCCCAGGTTGAAAAATACCAAAGTTCTCCTTAAATTTCATAGAAACAGCAATTCTGCACCAATTTTTTTTCTTTTTGCTATTTGCCTCCCTCCTGAGTTCCAGACAAGAAGATAGATCCCATTCTTTGAACTTTGTGTGCAGTAACAAGGAAGAGACGGGCAGAGCTCACCCACCGCTAATTAGCTTAGCTCAAACACTGGTAGCCAATGGGAACTGCTAGCCTGCTTTCACCTAAAGTCATCAGATAAACTTTTCAACAACTCTAAACGGTCCTGTGTGCTTGTTGTGACTTGTTTATTCACCACGTTATGTTATTTTCGTACTCACGATAGCACTTTATGTAATTTCAGAATCAAATACGTGCCAGGAGCAAACCACAGGGCGCATGTGCAAAACAAAGCAAATGTGCCTATAAGTAGGTCAACTAAACCAAATGTCTGTTGAAAAAATTTAAATTTCACAAAGTGCTAATCAGATGTCCAAAAATAACATAACATGGTGAATAAACAAGTCACAACAAGCACACAGGTGGGCGAGCTCTGCCCGTCTCCTCCTTGTTACTGCAGGCACAGTTGAAAGAATGGGATCCATCTTCTTGTCTGGAACTCAGGACTGAGGCAAATAACAACAACAAGAAATTTTAAAAAAGATTGCTCGTCCCTTTTAAAGGGTTTTCTGTCTGACATGTGAAGAGACTTTTAAGCCCTGGGTTTATCCTCTCAGGCAGACCTCTCACTGCCTACCACCCTGCATCCTACACTATTGGCAGACTGCAACCCCAACCACAACCCAGACACTGCACTTGATTTAACCACTTTGCGACCTAATGACTGAACATGAGCAGGATGTCTGCGGGATGAGAGGCTGCGAATGCCGACAGCTGCTGCAAATCAACACGTTCATCAGTGGATTACTGAAGTAAGAATGAAGCCTTTTAGAAACGGCAAAGAGACAAAAAATGGGCCTTAATAATGTCACGGTGCTGCTCTTCTGCAGAGTCATTCTGCTGACACATTTTCTCTTTTCTCTGAAACAGATAATGAGATGTGTTTTTTTTCTCTTCACTCCTGATGTGTTCCATTCTCTGCATGAAGCGCCACTGCGTTTGGCATTTTAGTTTCCATGGTGACTGAAACACAGTTGGCTGAAAAAAAGCAACATTTTGCCTCCTTCCTCCTTGTCATGCAGTCATTTCTGGAGCACAGACCTGCTCAATACACGGGAAGTAAATATGGTAATTACTGCTTTTCATTCGACTGCCTTTTTATTTGTAGAATTACTACTTTTCTGAAAGACTGATTTGTGTTCCTCTTGATGGTTGCTTTGCCTTTTGATGATCACAACCCTTGTTTTATTCATTTGTCACTATTCCTAAATATGAAAGTGCATCATTGCTAGTTTCCCCAGACGCTGCAGGCTGAAGTCTCGGCTGATGAGCTGCTCTGCACAGATGAAAGCATTCTTCCTCTCTGTGAAAGTCTTGTGTAAAGTGTCTGTAAAGCAGAAGAGGAGTGTGATGAGCTCCGCGTGGTGCTGCAGAGATGCATCAACAACTAAGAGGAGAAGCCATTACACGCACGTCGTCCACAACAAGGTTTCAGCTTTATGGCTTCAATCTCAGAAAGAAAACGGCAGCAGAATCTCGATCAGGGCTCAAACTTCAATAACCTGACACCAAAACACCAAACCCAAAAACAATCAGGCACTGAAAGCTGGTAACAGATTTCTGGTCAGATTTGTAACCGTAAATGCCATTCACTTCATTATATTTAGCATCACTGCTGCAGCAGCTAGTTTTCTTTCCTTACAGAAAACTTTTTTCTTTATCAAAAGTTTTGTACTTTGACTAAAGGTTGTAGTTAGGAAACTAGTTTAAAACTATCTACTTTCGGTCATGCCAATTCCCATCATTCTTACATCCTTAAGAAAGTTCATTTCAGTTACAGAAACGATGGGAACAGTATAGTGCAGAGTCACAGGGGGCAAAAGTACACCCATTCTTTACTTAAGTACATGCACAGATACTTGTGTAAAAAAGACTAAAAAGGTAAACGTATAGGGTAAGTACTGACTGGACTTCTTTATTCAATTTAAAGTAATAAAGTACAAGTTGTGAAATGTACTCCAAGTATCAGAGTCAAAAGTTTACCTCTGAGGGACATTTCTGTGCAAAGCTAACTGAAACTCACAACATATAATGCAAAAACTATTCAACTTAAAGGTAGAGTATAGGTTTGGGCGATACAGCTGAAAACCCCATCACTATAGTGAAGTTTAATATCGGTCAGTATCAATAATTATTGATCACGTAGGTTGTGACTGATAACTTGTTGTGCACTCTAAGGGTTGAGAACAGCTAAGATGATAAAATGATTAAGTATTAGAGTATGTTTGGTGAAATACCTCCAAACTGAGACAGTATTGGAATAATGACTATTGGTGATTTCACAAAATAATAATCCAATGACATTTTTTGATAAATAGTTATCAGTAATGTGGATAAGTGGGTAAAGGTAAAGGTTAAAAAAAATAAATGAATAAATACTTGAATAAACTTACACAATATCACGATAGAACGATATCCAAAATCTGTCATGATATCTTGCGTCATATCACAATACCATACAGAACTGGTGTATTGCCCAGCCCTGGTAGATCAGTAGGATTTGTCCAAGCTGTTCCTAAATGCATCAGAAAATGAGCTGAGTGTTGAGTCTCATTCCCAGAATATCAAACAGAGACATTTTGTGTTGGTGAAGCGTCCTGAGCTCAGCCACAGAGACAAAAACATTCAGACTAAAGTAACGAGCCTGTTTGGAAAATGGAACAAGGAGAGAGTTCAGATATTTGTGTTCAAATGTAGAGAGGAAACATAAAAAGCTGTCAGAGAAATAAATACTCAAGTAAAGTACACCAGAAATGTCTCCAAACAAGAAAGAAACTCTGGCAAACTCTTCCTCTGTCTTTGTGTAACCCTGCAGCATTTCGTCTTCAGGATGACTTTGAACTCTGACGCCCACCAAGTCACAGCCACAAAAAGAAAAAAAAAAAAGAGCCGCCACTCTCAAGGTCGTTCACTGAGTCCCAGTGAAGCTGGAGGAGCATAAAACTCTCAGCCCGCCCGTGGTGTTTCAGCTCCCAGATCAGACTGCACACTCATTGCAGAGGGAGTCTGGGACTGGTCGTGACAGCGGGAGGCTTTTAAACCTGTCAGACACGGAGTCACTTTTTTTATTTAGAACGCTGTTGTTCCATACATCCTCAGCTGCAGGGTGTATTTCATGCTGTCAGTGTACTTGTTGCATCTAAAGCACAGCAGGAAGGAATCCATCTGCATTTTCATCAGTTCATTTATTTTAGAAGCTCATACAGCACCTCTGTGGCTCGGACATTCCAGCTCTAAAAAATCAAAAATTATTTTAGAAAACCTTGCTGGAAACTTCAGTTGAACTGCAGTAGACTGTCGCAGATGTGTGTAACTGATTAAAGTAGCAGAGCTCAGGACAAGCTCGTTCTATCGACTTCCTGTCACATCACCTTGACCCTGGACAACAGGCTGGACCTCGGCTGATTAATGAGCCCAGATTTCTCTGTTCCCGACTGTCTGATGAAGTGATTCAGCTGTTTGTTTAAATTTCAGATCAGTCACATCTGCCACGGCCTCACTAAGTTTCATCAGACAACAAGACAGTCAAACAATAGCATCGATCGTTTGTTCAACGTGTTCAACAAACTATGTTCATGTTTTCTTGTTGTTATTAGCACCATAAAAGCTTTCAGGGCAGATGTATTTCAGCCTGGCTCCACCCTCCTTCCGCTCAGCTCAGTCTTTGCTGAGAATCAGTCTGGTAACGAGGCCTGTCTTTAGAACTGCAGAGACAGATTTTTGGCCAGACCGATCAGTGAGGCTTCTGCTGTTGGCAGGTCAGAATCTCAATCACAGCACAATGTAAAAATATTTAAAGGATTATTAAACAGATTGTGCGTTAACCTTCCTGCACATCTGTCTGTTTCTCCAGATAGCCGGACCCACAGCATACGTCATACAGTCAGTGTCAGTGCTGATTGGTTTAAAGCTGCTCCAATAGTTTTACACTTAACACGATACCATGCCTACTAGGATACAAATACTGCAAAGAATCCCTGATGGAGCGTGTCCAGACCCGAGAATTTATTCGCGAAGTGAATTGTGGGTCTGGTCTCCCAGGCTAGAGGTGTTTTGTGTCCGACCTGATTCAAATTCACACTCTTTGAATCATAAAAGCATTTTTTTCAACTTTTTATCTCAAGGTGGCAAATCAGAAAAAGCATTTTGATGAGTCTGACAAATTTGCCAATTTCCACCAAGAGTGGCAACGGATGCAAATATGTTACCCTTGGCCTCCACCCCCTTTAGAAAACTCTGCAGGGAGTAAGGAGCGGCCGAGCATATTTTATATTTAACCCAGACCCAGCCAACGCTACAGACAGACTAACAGAAGGCTAACATCATAGGCTGTTCAAAAATCACATAAACGCTCTTATATTGTGTTGTGGTTTAGCAATTGAATAGATGTTGTTCTATTGTGTTGTGACTGAGGTCACGTTCAGGTGAAAGCAGCCCAACTATGAACGGAAAAGTCTTTCCTTTGTGTCTTTAAAAATCTGTGTTTATATGAAAGCGCTGTAGTATGGGCGCCAGGCCGTTATTTGGTGGTGTAAGTTTGTGATGACATACTGTCAGAGTTGCCGTAGTTGTTTACTTCCTGTTGCTGCTAAGCCCCAAGTAGCCACAAAATTAAAGAAATTCAGATGTAGTTTGACTTCTGAAATTATGACTTGAACACTTAAAGTCACCTCAGTAGTCGGTCGTCACACTTGACGTGCTTTGGGTGCACTGTGGAGTGTTTAACTGGAGTGTGGTAGTGGCTGCTGCAGAATGCAATGACCTGCGCTAGCATTAGCATTAGTGTTGTCACTGCTTTCACAGGCTTTGCAGTTTGACAGTTTACACAGCTGGAAAGAAGGCTGCAGTTTCAGAAGATTTCACACTGGAACCCGGTTTCAAAAGTTTGAGGTTTAATTGGCGCCAGCACATGGTTGTCATGTAAAAGGAAGGCTGAACCGCAAAAAAGTGTTTCATTTGATGTGAGAACTTTCGCCATTTAAATGGGATTCTGACTCACCATGCTTCATAGAAAGAGACAATTAGACGATTTTTTGCTCAAAATAACATCAAATTATCACAGAGTAGATGTTGGGAAAAGGCGAGCTAACGCTAACCGCTAGCGAGGCTCTGGCCTCTCCTGAGCAGAGAGCTGCTGAGAACAGGGGGTGAGGCAGGTGGTGTGCCAGGGGAAATGGGAGGTGTGGCTGACATGCGGGTTTGTTTTGGTGTAAAGCTGATTCAGAGTTGCGACCACTAGCAGTGAATCAAGTTTGTGTATCACTCCTTGAAGAGTAGGTTGCAAAGGGAAAAGTAACTTCTGTCTTCTTCAGACTTGAAATGTGTGCAATGTGTTTCCATAGTCAAATACAAAATCCCCAGAGACTCCAACAGAAATAATCATGGCTGCAAAAAGTAGAGCAGGAACTGGTTCCAGGAGGTGGAGGAAAGAAGCAGAAATATTGGCTGGTTGCTAAGACTGTCTAAACTTTATGTAGCCTGTAGCAAAAAAGACACCGGAGACACAAAAATACAAGGTGTTACGAAAAGGAAAGGACATAATGAGATGCAGTCTGAGGCAACATGAACAACCTTCTCTACTTTTTCTTTGTATAAAAGCCCTGGAAACCGTTCAGGTGCCACCAGCCAAGAACAAAGTTCAACAAATTCACAAAACCTGCAGGAAGAGAATCTGCGAGTCTCGTCCCACTTACATGCAGATTCAGACCCACGCTGCATTTTAATTCTCAGAGTAAATGAGTTCAAACTGAAGCAGAAGGTGAGAGAGTTGGAACATGATGGTTCATTCAATACGTCGTTCTTTAAGTGGAGGATCAAAGGTTTGATTCCCCTTAAACAGCCGACTGACAAAATGTCCTGAAGCCAGATGATGAAAAACTGCCAGCTCACTTCTCCTGAGGCCTTCTGGGAAATAAAATAACAAACACACAGTAAAGACACAAACAGCATGTGTATGTGCTGCACATGAATAAAATACAGTGCAGATTATAGAGTGGGTATGCTTTGGCGTTTGGTTTGAAGCAGAAACCAGAGAGAAGCGTTTTCACCAGGGAGCCTCGAACTTTTCCTCCTCTGTGTTTTAATGATGTGGAGTTATGGAGTCAGTGGTGGGCGGGTACAGAAGGCGGGACACAGACAGAAACGAGGTACGGAGGAGGCTAATGCAAAACACCCCTGCTGTCTTTCTGACCAAATGCAGCTTGTTGCTGTGTTTCATTGGAAAATTGGGTTCACAGCTTGACACACAAGCAAAACACACACACACACACATGCTGATATATTTGCGGTTTCCCAGGAATATACATATTTTACTCTTTCTGTATGCTCTAACAGTCCAAAATTTATGTATCTTACACCAGCTCATCTGTACCTCCTAACCCCGCCCTCTCCCATCTGCAAGTAACCTTGGCAGTGGCGTCACTTTCATTCATAGCAGCGGAAAGTGGAGGAGGGTGGGAAGGTTATGAGAGGTTGCAACGTGGGGGAGTCAGTCCCAGGGGAGGAGCAAGCCGGTTTACAACTTAACAGAGCAGAATGGGTTTGGCTTCCTCACCTTGCCCACCCTTTCACCCCCAGAGACCCATTACCAGGGGTCAGAGCTCGGGTCTCTGGGCAGCCCTGTGCAGACCTCTGCATGCAACTTGTCAGAGATCAGCAGCGTGACCTGAGTACGTATGAAGGACATGCCTGTATTGTGAAGAGGTTACCGGTGGGTACTGTGTATGGGTGGTGTACTGAAGGAACAAGGAGGGCAAGAACAGCTGCTTGGCAGCTGGTTGAGATAAAATTTTGATCTTGTATTTGATAGTACAATTCAAGCCTTATTTGGCAATGCTGTGGTGGAGAAAATGGTGAATGTTTTGTATTTATAACATTTGGCAAATTGCTTTAAAGCGACTGCCATCCTCTTGCTACTGAGCATAAGTATGAATTTGCAAGTTTTAAATCCTTACTTGTTGTTTAGGACCCATCCCAAATCTCAACATCAAATTTTAATCTTAAGAAACAAATGAAATCAAATGCAGATGAGAGAATGGAGTCTGCCGTTTCTTCAGCTTTTGTGATTTTAAGCAGCAGAATATGCTGTATTTTTTACATGAATATCTTTGCAGACTCAAAGCCAAGAAGCCGTAAAAGTGGCTTGTTTAACTACAGTGATCATAATGTGTACAATAGAACTTAATGATGCAAGACGCAGTGGGTGGACACAGTTACATTAACACTCGTGAATTGAAATGCAATCTAATGCAATAGCCTTGCAATAAATACTACTGTACCTTTGTGTGAAGCTTAGTTTTGGATTATTTTGTGGTCTGTTTTTGAGAGATGCTGATTCAACTCTGCAGTCAGTTTTGAGGTCAAAACCTGGTATACGGTATAGCGTTTCTGTCGTTTTTGCCAATGAAAAAAAAACCCACCTAGCATAATGTAATACAACAGTAAGGTGCTTCTGTTTCATACATGGGAAAAAAATAAAAACATTGACAGCATAATGTAATCTAGTACAACAGTACCACAAACTTGAGTCTCAAAATTACTTTAGAGTTGAGTCAACACTTCTCTGACACCATGTCAACCAAAAACTATTCCACAAAATCAGATATATTGCAGGGCTCTTGCATTAGGTTGCATTAGACTTTGCAGATCTTATGGTTTTATGTCGGGCTCCTGTAAGCAGACAGCTATCACCAGGTTGCATATTCAATACAGTCACCACATTTGAACTGTGGCCTGAACAAGATGCTGTGGACATCATTAACTCTATATTTCCTTTACGAAACTGGTAATGATAGGTTGGGAGTACAAAAGCCCGGTATGTTTGCATGAGTAAGTATGAGAAACACTTATCTTATTAGCTTCTAAGACTAAAAGACTTTCATGCCTGAGCATAGATAAGATATTGAGCTGGCTAAATGAAATGTCAACAAAAATAGTGCCAAAATACAGCCCACTTCAATATGGACACACAAGTGAAAATTGATAAAAACAACTGTTAAATAAGTGGTGGGCTGAGCATTGAAGAGTATTTTCCAAGTCATTAATAAACATATCCAGTGCTTCCATCCCCTATCACTGATACTGCCAATATGCTGCAAAACCCACAAGTTTGTGGGACTTAAAGAAAGCAGAATGTGCTTCTGTGTCTCTGTTGGAGATGATATATATTTTTTGTGAGCATGTGCGCCTGTGCTTCGATTCGAGCCATACACGCTCGACTATGCATGGGCCCCGCGATTCCTGCCTCTCCCCTTCTGTTGCCCGCGGCT
>JAQFJB010000010.1:16571270-16582419 GCA_029874875.1 Naso minor | reverse complement strand
GTCTCGTCCTGTAGTGTCTCTTATCCTTACATTAGAGCCCTAATAGAGGTAACGAGACTATTAGCAAGCTGCCCATCATTCCAGCCACAGCCCCTACTTTCTCCGTCCATCACCTCCTCCTGTTCTGTGTTTCACTCCTTCTTCGCCTTCCTCCTTCACTGCCTCATCCCGCTGTTAAACTGCTGACAGAGGCATGGCACAGAGCCACACTTTGACCATGCGGGTTGTCACAGACTGACACACCACGTAACAACTCACTAGCTCACTGATCGACTAGCTTAACAACACACGCCGAACTCAATCCAGCATCCAACGCGTTCTGCAGATTTGGACATGAGAACATGAATCTTTGGATGTTGCATGAAAAACAAAAAAAGGCATCCCGATCCAACAGAAAGGTTTCATCCAAAGCATCTAACCTTCGCATTTGTGCATTCATTTTTGATGAGTGGCCTCAGAGAGATTTGAACCCATAAAACTGACATTATTGCACCTCAGTGTTGAGTTGTTGCGCAGTACAAACCCACTGCATTGCGATTGATTTATAGTTCCGAGTAGGAATTAACTTGGTTAGTGCCATCCCACCACAGCAGCACTAGATGGATGCATAAGTGCATTACTGGGCAGCATTGTGCATTCATTAGAGACCTGGAGGAGTGTTGTTTACGTTGTTCATTCCCTATATGAAAGAGAGTGATAGTGCTGCTGAAGCAGTTTGCATGGGATTTTGATTTTCTCGATCACAAATAGCAATTTTGTGTGGCATCACTGAGAATATCGAGATGGTTATTTCAGCCTCTGCAATGATTCTCTACCCGTTGTTGATCGTGTTTTGTCTGTTTTTCTAACTGTCCATTATTTTTTACAATAAAATAGTCACGTGAAATTAATTAGTCTATCAATCATCCGTTAGATTCAAATTAGTGTCACCTGGCTGGCCAACAGATTCAGTCCAGCGATTCCGTCATTCGTGCCATTCCTGAGCGACAGGCAGCGTGCCAAGCCTCCCATCGCCCAGCAGCATAATGAGAGGTGAGCATGAGGTTGAGTGGCTCAGCCTGTCTGACTCCGCCCTCTCTGCAGCTGTCAGTCACCTCGGGCATGGTGCCACGGCACCTCGCGAAGACAGTGACATGGGCCAGCCTGATGGTGTGACATCGGAGGGAGCGAGGGCCGAGAGTGACAGCTGGGCTGAGCGATGAGGACCTGATCGATCCCCTAGGCATGCCAGTGGAGGGAGAGAGTGGGAGGCTATTGCAGAAGGAGGCGAAGAGGAGGGGAGCATGATGGATGGCATGAAGATTGTGCTAAGTAAAGAGCAGCAAGGAGGAAATGAAAAATCAGGACTGGGGGGATAAAAAAAGGTGCTAAGACGACAGTCATTGCATTAAAATTATATCCACACATGGTACTGTTTGCATGAATCTGCCTCATTTTGGTCACTTTCTGCCAAGTAAACTAAAAATGTAAAAACCAGAGGTGAAGGTTGTTGTGGCGAGGTTTCTGTCCACCCCTGTATAAAATACAGTGAGAGGACTCATTTATCCTGCAGTGGTTCTCACCCAGTGCGACCCCAGCAAACAGATGCTGCTGCTGCTCCCAGACCTAAACTCGCATCGACCCATCCGTCGCTCACGCCAGGCGGGGAAAGGTCTACCACCACACACACTGGCCTCACTGTGGGACCTGTCTGTGGTCAAGACATCTCTGTCAAGTAGGGCGCAGAGCGGAGCAGGCTCGCTATGAATGTTCTGGGGCGTTGAAGCATGCGAAGCAAGAATGCGCCGTTCAGAATCAATTTACGTGGAATTATTCTGTTTGAGTCAGAGGACACAGTGTGGATAGAGCAAGGAAGGAGACACAGAGACAAGATCAACTGATGTAACACAATGCTAAATAATTCACAGCAGATACACACATTGTAGTACATAGATAGAGTGTAGTAGAGTCAGAGAATGTATATGTGGATAGAGTTGTTCCTATCATTATATCCCCGAACAGGTTTTTCAAACAGATTCTGAGCAGTAGCTGCAAGTTTCCATGGTAATGGTATTTTCCATCCATTAGTAGTGTTTACAGGCCACATACTTGCACATTTCTGTGGTTTATTAGCTTGACTTACAGAGTCAAGTGGTTTGATGTAGCACACAGTGAGCTCCCAGGCAAGGCTGGAACAAGTCAGTCCAGTCCCCGACGCATTACATCGTAGTGATGCACAGCGCACGTGATGTACATGTACAGTACATACACATGCATCGTTTGGTGAACGGTGAATCAAAGTTGTCATTTCAATGGAAAGGCAAATTGCCTTCATGTAGCCTGCTTTCATCTCCACCTCCCTGAACACTTTACATCTCCATCCATATGTATGGCTTCCCAGGTCAGCACATAAGTTTTTCTTTTGAAGTGGACCGCAGTTTATTAAAGCCCACTGTGGAAATATGTATGCGCCGCAGTGCCACCCAGGTCCCCACCGTTCAAACTGCTCTAATCACCCTGTGAACTTCATGGTTACCTGATGCAGGAGCAGGAGCTGATGGAGCGACAGCTGGGGCAGGATTTCAGAGGAAACTGGGATAGATGTTGAACCTCACCTGCCTTCCGACTCGGTGCTCAGTGCCAGTGGGGCTCGTCGCTCCCTGCCTTTCATAGCTTGTCTTTCACTCCAGAGTCCCCCCACCTCCAGAGTTTTTCCTCATCTGTTACCTCTCCTGTATCGTTTGATTAAGACACTGTTGAATCCAGCTGCCGCGCCTAGTCTCGCTTCAGGTCCTCTAGAGATATCATCAGGGATCATTTGTGTATTTGTGTACAATGTTTGCCTCCTTCCTGCGTGTGTGTGCGTCTGTGGGTTTTGATACTGCTGAGTGTTTGGATGTATTTTGTGTCTACATATCTTGGTTAAGGGATGCTTGTGCTTTGCCTGCACCAGCAATGGGTCTCAGCAGTTTATATCTTTTTTGAGCTCGCTAGCTAACCTCTGTAGCATGTCTCTGAATATTAGGCTGTGCTGGTCTGGCCTATTTCTCATGCCTTGTACAAGGTGATATCGCGTTGCCGTTGTAGCAGCACTTAAAGCCCCCGGGAGTTGATGTCATATAGGAATTAGTCCTACTTCCCTTACAATGTTGTAACCAGCTAGTTAGGGTGTGACCTTGGGAAATCCTAGTGGATATTGTTTGAGCAGACTTCTCCATGAGAATAACTAGCCAAGTAAGCACTTTGAAAGGAAATGCACCTGGGTCTGGTTTCAAAATATCTGTGTCAGGCAACCGAAAAGGGACAAACCACAGGTTTCACATTGTAAAGGAAGTGTGAATTACATATATATAGATGCTGGTGATGCCACAAGGCCATAGAAAGGTTTATCCTTGTCCATCACATGGTTACATAATGTAGGAGTTAACATATCCTGCCTTTTCTCTCTCAGTTATTTCCATTGCTTTGAAGCACAATGCTCAGTTACTGCTCAGTGAAGTGGGAGGCCAGGGCGTCTCAGGGGCCAAGGTTTGAACAGTGAGGGGGGAGATGTGCAGCATGAGGGGCTGTTGCAACTTAAAAAGTCTCATCTTTATGCCTGCCAGCGACTGATGTTCCTCACTCAGCGAGCAAATTGAGTTTGCATGATGACTCATTAACATGGCCTTCGCAGCACTTCACCAATGCCCCTGTGCATTCGAACATATTCCATTTTTAATAGTTTTATGTAGAGGAATTGATTTGGTGTAATGTCTATGGCAGTTCTTTTTTCTCCTTGGCTGATTTGAACTCCATGTTCTGAGCATGTGGAAGTGCTCATTTGAGTTTTCATTACATGCATGTAGTAGCAGTTATTCATAGATCACAGAGCTGTGACTGAGCTTATTCATATCTTTGAATTCATCAGCACTGAAAAGGTAATTTTTTTAACCAAGATCAGTTAACGCACTGTATCTTCACTTGAAAATATGTATCACATTAATGCAGAATACTTTTAATGGACTGAGCGGCCGGCCAAACAACATTTCAACTATACTGAGCAATTAGGTTTTGCAAGATCGTCAGCCGTAAATTTCTTGAGCCTTTTAAGTTTCGATGCTTTTGAGCACAGATCTCAGTAATGTGTGCTCACGTGTTATGAAGGAAAGCTACAGAAAGGCTGCGTTGTGCCGGTGTGAGGAATGAGCAGTGGTTTGCAAGCTTTATCCATGTTTTGTTTGAGAATGAATGTTTTTAGTCCAACTTTACACATGTGAGAAAGAAAAGGCCCCCATGATCCCTGCAGCACCAATCAGCATAGCAATAATGAGAGGGAATTTCCAAAGCGGATGCAGATATTTGGTCACAGTATCATTACAAGTACAGTAACAAATTATCTTAAATCTATTTATTACACTTGAATTACTTTGATGTAATATTTTTGTATGGGTAAGTTATCATTAAAGGATTGTACTTTTACTTCAGTGTTTTCCTTCAGTGAATTAAAGAAAGAATTTGTGAAATATTACTGGAATTTTGTGAAAAACATTATTAAAAAAATGATATAATATTATCAACAGAATTAGAAGAAGAACCAGTTCTGACATTATAGATGTCTGCATATTGTGCTGCCCCAGCCTGTCCTGTCTCGAGCTGAATTGCCTTGTTAACTCAACTAAAAACACACTTCATTAAAACTCCACAAACACACACACACACACACACACACAAAAAACCCCTGCCTTGGTCAGTTTTGAAGGCTGGTGTGTCTGTTGTTGCTTGGAGGCTGTTAACACAGTTCCATCGACCACGGTGTAAACACCAAAACTCACCTGATGCGCCGAACTCCCTTTCCAGGCAGACTGATTAGCTAATTGGGCCACTGGCTGCAGGGCTAACTGAGCTAACAAGCTAAAGGAGGCTACAAGCAACAGCCAAAGACACAGCAAAGAGTGAAGATAGAACTGGTTGCAGTAACTCTGGTGATATACTGCCCCCCATTTTACCCATTGGCCCTTGAAATGTGTTTCCATGACAGACTTAAATGTTGGTCCATTACGTTACGACAATCATGCATCCTTTGAGCCAGTCAAGAGAGAATAGTCCCCTTTATTAAATTAAAGTCACAAAGAAACTCCTAACTGCCACTTGTCCCCATTAATTTGTACTAAGTACACACACTAGTCATTAGAGATAATGTTTGGATGTGTTGTCCAGAAGGAGATGGGCTGGACCTGACAAACATGGAAAATGATCCAGTACTTTGAGTTCCTTTTGGGCTTAAAATAAATAAACCAGGACAGCACTCCAGGAGGCTCAACCGTGGTGTCTCTGCAAATGAAATAGAATTTTTTTTACTGGTGAACGCAATAATATGCCAGCCGTCACAGCTGTAACTTTTAAGTGTAGAAACATCCAAGTGAGAATCAAGTCACCCCATTAAGATACATTGTGTAACGAATAAGTAGCGGATGTTGCGATGATAAACTTTCTTGCCAGTTCTCCAAACTCTTGCACCTCGTTAAAGACTATTAAAACTAAGTGTTGTCGACAGTTTCACTCAGAGACCGACTTTTGTTGATGGTGTGAGAGGAATTTCGCAATACTTGCAGAACAGCCAGCATGTTTTTCCATACTGAAAATAATGAGCAAGAATTAATCACAACCAAGTGAGTGGTGTGTGATTCCAACCCAGTGCGGCAGCAGTAGTTGTTTAAGTATAAGTGAAGGAGAAAACTGTCAGTTATCTACTGTTCAGCCTATTTAAAATGCTATCTGACTCAAGCTAATTCATTCATGTTGCTGCCAGACCAAAATGAGTGAAAATCAGTCTGAAATCTGTCCTCTTGGCATGTTTGCACTGCGTTGGAAAGATCATGTGTAGTGTTAATGATGTAATGTTGCAATCATGCTTTTGTTTTGTTTAAAGGGAGGCAATTATCTTACATAAAGATAGAGCAAAACAAGCGTCTGCTATTTTAATTAATTTCATCATTTTGGAAAATTTAGGAAGTAAAAAAACGGCTGCTGAAATGTGTCTGTTTGTATCATTGTAAATTTAATATTCTTTTATTATTTGGACTACACTCACAACATAAAGATTTCATCTTGGGTTCTGAATCGTGGGATGGGCATGATTTATCATATTGTTTTTAAGGAATTAAGTAATCCCCAAAATAATCAGTTGCTGCTTTATACAAGGTGCGATCAAAGACTTCCTACACTGTTCCTAAGTTGAACACTGCACAAAAATGTACATGTAGTAGGCATTTGGTGAAATGTAAACAGCAGCAAAGAGATAGTGATAAAATGGTCAACGTCTTGAAATTAAAAGTTTGACATCTGGGAAGCACTTCTCATCAACTCTGACTCTTTGACCACCAAGCATCACTGATGTAAACTACAGAGCCCTCCTGCCGGAGTTCTGTGGTCTGTCAGCTTTGAACACAGTCCATCATCAAATCCGACAACTTCATCCCAGATGTTGAGATGGAGGCAGGCCTCGGCAAAGACGCAGACACAACAGCCTCTGATTTTTCTCTGAGTCCCGTTTCCTCCAATTTATGTTCCCTACAACCAGACTTTAGCCAGGAGCAGTCTTGAGTCCAAGCTGGACTGATGGCTCTTATTCCAGCTCTCTTCCCTCCCTTTCCTGTGGCTTTCCGGCTCATCTGGCTGGGTAGTCAGAAAGCGCCATGGGCAATCAGCGTCACAAAAATCTCCCTTTTGCAGTGTTGACAAATGCATTTCTCTTATGGGTTAAATGTGTTTTAGCAATAAAGCAGAAGAGATAACAGATTAAAAAATATACATATAACAATAATCATCAGCTTCTTGCCAAGTTTGGATTCCTGCAACTTTTTTCTGTTGCCCAAAATGAAGTTTGGTCTCTGGGTCTTTGCCATAGACCAAAGTTTCAGTTCCAAGGGGAAATTTGAAATGCACATGTACCAGTGCTTACGAAACTAAGTGTAATTCATTTGCCAATGATTAAAATAGGTAACTTGTACTTCCTTACCAAAGTTATTCTTGAACCAGCTACATGCACATCACTGTGCAGCGCTCCGTTCTTGTCTGTCAGAGTTGGTCTCAGAGTGCATTTTCACCGAATTGTCTTTCACATAATTTTTTTGTTTTGTTTTACTTGGATGGTTTCTGCATAGTGGGACATTTTTTGCTCCCTCCTGCTCTAAATGTGCACATGCTCCCATGCTCACCCATCACATCTTCTCCTTGTGTCTTTTTCTTACAGGATACCAGAGGGTCAGGCAGAAGCCGGGTCCCTGGCTGCAGGGAGGCTGCGCTCCCTGGAGGACCAGTTAACCAGAGCAAAGCAGAAGATCCACAGCTTCCAGAAACTCACTGGAGATGGTAAGGAAGGGAAGGATTTGCCACAGAGCTTCGAAATATGAAAGAACAGGTTTTGAAAGTATTGAGGTGGACTACGTATGGTATAAAACAAAGTCAAAGTTGTGAGCTTTTGCCTTAAGTAAAAATCTTAGTTTAGCCCAGTGTTAAACCTGCTCTAGCTCAGCAGCCATGATGGCTGATCCCTGCCTTTGGATGGACAGAGGTCGTGTGTGCGTTTCCCATTCTAAGCAGTGGTCAGAGGGACAGGAGAGGCTGTCAGGTGAACAAGGAAATGTGTGAATGAAGTGGAAGTTGTGTGAATGCCCGAATGGCACAATGGAAGAGAGGGTGGAGAGAAAAGAGGCAGACAGAGAGAAAATAAAGGAGGACATGTGAGTGTGGAGGGCAGCACGGGGTCAGCCTTTCCATCTTGCCGCAAGGGAAGAAAAAGCTAAAAATACCCTCCAGCTTTTTTCCACCAAGGGAGGGAGTAAGAAGGGAAGAGCGATAGGAGGGTAAAAAAGGAGCTTTTCCCTCCTCGCCACCACCTCCTTTTCTGCTTGAGGCTGTTCTTTCCTTTTCTCAATTTTTTTTGTTGTTGTTTCTCTCCTCAGAAACCAGAGCAGGCAGCTGTGTTATCCATGTGGGTTACTCCACATTGTTTGGCTCGGGTGGGGTATAGAGTTTCATCCTGTTGTTAGAACTGTGTGAGAAAAAACATGAGAGCCATGAGGCACAAAACAGTGATCAAGTGCTCCTTAATGAGGTCAAAGCAACACCCAGGGACAAAGTATGAAAGAGGAAAGTTTTAATGGATATATTCCGAAACCTTGCTTTGTGCCATTAGCCCATTTAGGCTCACATAACTCAATTCTCAAACATTCCTAAAGACCTCTTGGCATCTTCTCCTAACATGTTGCAGCTGCATTCCCATGGAGTTGCTTTGAAGTTCACGTCACAGCTTCATTGTTTTAGATCATAGCTGTGCCTCAAATGCCATGCCAGTTGTGTCTTTGTTATTTTCTATTATGAGCTGCTCTCTTTTATCCCCCCTGCAGGTCCTGGGCCCACTCAGGAGGAGCTACGGAGGAGGGTGGAAAATGGCGTTAAGGAGTTCTGGTATTTTGTTCGCAGTGAAGTGAAGAAGCTGGCCAACGTCGAGCCCAGCGAGAGGCAGAAGTACGCCGACACGCTCCTGCAGGACCTGGGACACCAGGAGAGGTGGGCATTTGATTTGTTGAACACGGGATATAGTCACAAGTGGAACTGTCAAAAATGGTTTGAAGCTGCCACTGAACTCAGTCAAAAAACCGACTGACTGCTGTTATTATGGTCACCTTCAGAAAGCAGGTTGAAGCAAACCTGGTTGTCTTTAGTTTGGGTTTTTCCTTATGTCTGCCAGCATTTCCTCTGCCAGCCCAAAATTATACACGACTGATATGGGATATTTTGAGGCCGTTGCCAATGTTGATTTTAGAGGAAAGAAATTCAGCGATTACCAATATAGTAGCCAGTGTTGAATTTTTCAGCTGAAATGCAAATAGGCCTTTTCTGTGTGGATTGTGAAACACTTTTGCACCGAAAAACATCATCAAACATTGCCAACACACTGTAATACATTCCAGCAAGTATTAGGGCACTCTTTCCCTATGGATGTATATTCCTATTAATGAATATAAAGACTTCCGGTATAGAGGTCTGAGCCCCTGAATTGTTTTATCTCTGTAATGCTGTGAGTGTAAAGTGTTGTTAGTGATTCTCACTCTCATAGACCATTAATGTCCATATCCATTAGCCAAGCTGATATTACTGAGCAATCAGCTGGCACTGCTGATATATATTGAACCTCAATGCTTTTGCTAGTGTTCCCCTAAATGTATTTGTAGCACAGATTATCGAACTGTTAATTACCAAAGTCAGCGTTTAATGCTCGGTTAATTGGTTTGATTTGATAACAAGATCAGTAATCTCGTTAGTCCCTAATTAAAATCATGTGCCAGTTTTATTTTAGCTGTTTTATTTTGGCAACGTTCTTGCTTGTGTTAAGACCAAATGTAATATTTAAAATTTTTGGCTTTTGATGAGCCACTAAGTGATGATGAAGGTCTTTATTTATGTCTGTCCAAGTAAGTTATCAGTATTAAAACTATTAGCAAAGCAACGGTACCTTAAAAGATAAGCTTTCCTCCTTTTTTGGGGAGGGTTTCTACCTCCTGATGATGATGATCTTAACTGATTTGTGTGTGTCAGAAACCAAATGGAATATACAGATTAATTTGCCTGATTGATAACTGATAAATTTGGAGTCAAGCTGCGAAGCCCCCATTGTGTTTCTATCTTTTCTTCTTATGGAATTCTTTATTCTGCCATTAAAGTTTATGGCACCCCATAGAACCATATGGTCAAAAGTCGTTAAATCCGGCACGCTGGTAGAGGGTCATGTCATTACGAGCCAATGACAATTGCAGAGGGCGTGGCTTTTCAGAAAAAGATGGACATTTTTATGAAACTCGGCAGAATGGCAGAGGGTCATGCCACAAGGCCATGGTGTGAATCTTACGCTGATTCGTCAATGGGAGTGCTGCAGCAAACAATTAAAAGAGCAAATTTAAACATGCATATCTCATGTCCCGTTTGCACATATGTTCATCTCATCACAAACAAGTTTCCCATAAGGGCCTTGGCACCACCCATTACGTTTTCTGAAAATTATGCTTTTATGAGAAATGCTTAAAGAAGCAGTGTGCAGTTTTTGGCCCCGTGCAGTGGTAAAATTCAAATCGGAGACCTTTCGTGGGTCTTTTATTGTCACTCACAGTTGCAAACATATACACACATATGTGGCTAAATTTCAAATAATGCTTCAATCGGTGCTCTTATTCTGCAGTGGAAGTCTATGGTAGCACCTATAACCGGTTGTTACGAAACTCTGCAGAGTGGTCAGGTCAGGGATCATTATATGTATATGGCACTTTGACTGCTTAGCCCCCCCATTGCTGCTTGCAGCTGTATTTATTTAAGTAACTTTAAAACACTTCCTGTTTCACATAGGAATTACTTATGAAAATCTAATTAGCAAAGGTGGATTGATGAAAGTAGATGTAATGATTTTATAGATAAGAAATAGTTCAATCCCTGGAAATGTCTTCCGTGTTGACACTCATCATCTTTACCAGCTGATGATGGTGTCAGGAGTGAGACTTGAGAGAGTACTTGCGGGAGAACTTGAAAGCTGCACCTGCTGTGGTTGCCGAGAAACAAAGGGCAAAGGTCCCCCCCTCACTTCTGTCATCTGAATGGCCGGCCTCCACACAGCTGAATGAAGAAAGGCCTGGTGTCACTTAGCCAAGTGGTTCATTGTAATCCTGCTGAAGTGGCTTGCGGGGCCCATTGTCTTAGTCATCGCTGCCAAAGCCGCTTTTCCAAAGACTGATTCCGCACCCCACACACACTCCTTAACATGCATTCATTCCTCATCTGAGCCCCCCAGCTTTCTTTATATGTGCTGCAGGCAGAGGCTGTGAGAGCCAGCACAGATAGCAGCAGAGGTTGAGGAGGGAGATGCTGTAGTGAAACACCATATGACTGTATTTCTTTATGCCAAGTCTAAGCAAAAACACTTACACTGAACTAAAATACAATAGATTAATCTCAAAGTTTAAAGATGCTTAAAGCACCCAGAGGAAAAATGATTACAATTTTTCATGAAAATTTGGTAAACACCAACTGAGTTTTCTTTTTTCTCTCTCTCTTTCTCTCTCTCTCTCTCTCTCTTTTGGTTAATCAGTTTCAAAATGTAGGAAATGATCTTAAGAGTTCCTTTCCAGACACATCAGGAAGA